>WOGP01001957.1:0-17759 GCA_015342065.1 Leptinotarsa undecemlineata
CACAGTTATACCCTCGAGTATTTCGGAGCGCAACGGATAATAGCAATAGTGAGATACAGTAGAGGAGGGGACTGAGGGAAACACCCTGAAATATACCCCTTCTGAAAGTGATCCACCCTGTTTGGAATCTTGCTTGACCAGATGTTATAGTAAAGCGAGTTCGACAAAGTAGTATCAGTTGCCCAATGCATCTCACTATTTTGTCAGGTACCGCAAGGCATCTGAGCAAATGCATGATGAGCTCATGCGAAATTGTATCGAATGCCTTACGGTAATCGATCCAGACCATAGAGAGGTTACGCTTATATTATATTATTATTATTTCAGATGAAGTTCTTCATTATAATCTTTTTTGCTCTCGCCGCAACAGAAGCTCTTGGTGATAAGGAGAAATGGCAAAACTTTAAAGTGAGTATCGTTCTTTTTCACTTAGATACGTGTACTTGATATATTAAATTTTCAAATTTCCCAAATACTGTGAAAATGAGATTTCATTTCATTTCAATTCTGTTGTTCCAGATCAATTTCTCCAAGTCCTACCAGAACGTGGTAGAAGAAACAAGGCGTTTCAATATTTTCCTGTCGAATTTGTTGAGGATCGAAGAACACAACCGAAATTTCAGTCGCGGTTTGTCAACCTATAAAATGGGAGTCAACAAATTTGCTGATCTGACTCCTGAAGAATTTATGGATAGATTCAGACCCTTGCGAAAAACAAAGCCAAAGCTTCTCAGGGAAGAAGCGAAATTCGAATTCGATGGAGAACTACCTGCTGAAGTTGATTGGACCAAAAAAGGAGCAGTTACAGAAGTCAAAAATCAAGGTTCCTGTGGATCTTGCTGGGCCTTTAGTACAGTAAGTTTTTAAAGTGGGAGGTGAAACAGTTCCCTTGATATTTGAAAAGTTTTAAAAACTGAGTTAACGAATCGTTTTGTATATTCAATATGGCAATTTGTCTAGTAACTGATATCATTATTTCAGACAGGATCAGTGGAGAGTCATAACTTTTTAAAAACTGGAAAGTTGATTTCTCTTAGCGAACAACAATTGGTGGACTGTGTGAGGAATAACTCTGGATGTGGTGGTGGTTGGATGGATATAGCTCTGGAATATATCGAGGCCGATGGCATTATGTTGGAAGATGATTATCCATACGAAGAAAGGAATACCACGTGCAGATTCAATAAATCTAAAGCTGCTCTTCGAATAAAGTCATATAAAGATATCAAGGAAAACGATGAGATCGAACTTCAAAAAGCCGTAGCACTCGAGGGACCCGTTTCAGTAGCAATTGCAGTTTCGATAGAATTTCACTTATATGCGGGAGGTAAGATATATTTTTGAGGTATCAGGATCTGAGAAATTTTCGGTCTGGAAAAATCTGCAATTTGGAATTTGTCATCAGATGATTGAAAATCAGCGACACTTTTTGACAGCGCACGCCAGATTATTGCAATTCATATAGTTTAGCTTTCCCAAATTTATAAAAAACAAACTTACATGGGACTTTCATTCGCAAGAAACTATTGTATAGTGAGGTGTTGAAGTCTTGTGAACTGTTGAGTAAACATCTCAGAACAAATTGTTACCTACTAACGATGTCATGAATTTTCAAGTATTGAGCAAATCCATCATGTACGCTGTTGAGAAAATGCCTCTATCTACTTCGAAAAACTACTATTTTCTGACTAATGATAATCAGAATGTATATGTCAAATGCAGTATTAGGTAACTACGAAGTTTCATGAAAAAAAGCAGATCCGTATCTAAAAAGTTAAAGGTGGCCATTACTGAACTAAATGCCCTGAAAATGTGTACATAATAAACATTAAAATTTCCTTTATATTTTTGTTTGTTGAAACTTGAAATTAGGGAAACGGACAACAACAATTGAATTTTTTCAAACATTTCAAGACTCCTTATGCTATTTCATTTCCCATCATACCGTTTGATCGATTTCTGGAATACGCGATTTTGATCAACGTTCAATCTTGTCAAAATCCTGGCCTCCAGGGCCGTCGCCATGGGGGGGATGGGGAGGAGCCTCCTCCGTGCTTTCTTGACTCGGGAAAAAGTTGGGAAGTGCAGATAAAAAAAATAATAGTAAAAAAATGAATAAAAAGTAAAAAAATATTAATGAGAGAAAAGAAAGGGTGAGGTAATAAGGAATGGGAAAGAACCAGGACAAGGTTGGGATTTCCCAATATGCATAACTTGGAGATCCCATACTTTGAAATTCTGATTTGTTTGAAAACTTCAAAAAAGTTTAATTTCTCCCAACTGAGAGAACAGTTGAACAGTCCACAAATTTTGAAGTAACAATTTTACAAAATTCTCTACTTTTCGCTGTTTATTCGACTTGGAAAAGAAGGGGAATTTTCGGGCCGTGAAGATAGCAGAAAACAATAAGCACAATATAATTTAAGTGTTAATTCCTTTTATTTGAATATTCCTATACATGTTGGATATGGTGGAAGACCAAGTACCTTGGTCTAAATTTTTTTTCCGCTACGGCCTTGCTGGCTTCTTTGGAAAAGTTAGCCTGTTTAAAACTAATTATTATCAGTTTAGTTCAGAATACCGTTCAATAGCTATCGTATTGGTGATTTCTGTTTGATGGCCAAACCTGAATACTCGGAACTGAAACCACAGGGCCACAAAAATTCAGAAAATAATCCATGAAAGCCCAAGGTGATGACGAAGTTCCGTGATTTGAAGGAAACCAAAATGTCTTGGCACAATTACATCGTTGGGATTGCAAAGGACGCTTTTCAGAAGCTTGGAACATTGTTCCGAACCAGATGACTTCACATACCTCAGCAACTTTTAATGCTTTATAAAGATAAAACCTTTGAGTCCTGCCCCCAAACATACCATCAAGTCGATGAATTCCATCCAGAAAAAAGCCATTCTCCTGATTGGAGACGCAAACATCCCTTGCGACCTTGATTTTGGAAAAATCCACATAGTAAAAAACACAACATTTCATTATTAATTTTTTATGATTTCATCTAGTGATGGTTGCTCGCTTGGTCTTGGTGGTGCTCGAAAATAATAAGGTGTGCGTATGAAAAGTTATCTGGGAAATTTTTTGATCGAGTAAGAGTCTGATAAACTGTTTAGGCAGCCTAGCCTTCAATTTGTTCATGATTTTATCGCTTCCGAGGAAATACTCATCATAAACATATTTTTCCAATGATATGGATTGAAATGAATCAGAATATCCATGAAAAATGTTTACCTAAATGAATTTTGAATCTGCAGGAATTCTCAGAGACTTAACTTGTGAAAACACCGTACGCGACCTAACTCATGCAGTTCTTGTCACTGGATATGGTTCACAAGATGGTGTAGACTACTGGATTGTGAAGAACTCCTGGAGTAATACCTGGGGAATGGACGGGTACCTATGGATGTCCAGAAATGCCAATAACCAATGTGGAATTGCAACCAGAGCTTCTTATCCTGTTCTGTAGAATGCAGAGAAATGTTTTCATCCACTCCAGGAAAGTCTCATGTTATATTTCATTGAAATTATTAAATCCATAATTTCCTAAACCCAAAGTGTTTCACTTTGCCAGAGAGAAAGTAAACGAAGGCCAATTTCAGGTGCCTATCCTGAAATTCACTTAGGCCACATGTGACCCATTGTACATCTTCACGAGGAGTTGTCCTCCTAGGTCATCGTCCATCCTGTCCTTTCCAGGAAGGTGGACAGGTCACTAGGGGACATATCCTTCATATTGGCAGGTGTAGGCCAAGACTCACCGAACACACTCTCTCTTTTGTTTGAAGGTGATTGACAATGTTTCATGATTAATTTCACTAGTTCGGACCATTGTCTAATATATAATGATTTGAAATCCCTGAGAAAACCAAAAGAGAAGAATTGAAAAATTAAAAGCTGAAAATAAAAATTATATCAAGCAAAAACCTGAAATGAAATAACAGTGAAATAAAATACAAGTACAAATAGAACAATTCAGTGTACTGCGTATTTCATCTAGATTCTGTAGCACATTTCATATTGTAGTTTCCAATACACTGCATCATTTTCATTCTCCCATAACTACTATAACTAGAAGTGTTAATAATGTTCCTAGCGTAGATATATTTCTTTTAACGTTCAAACAATTCAACAAAAAAATTCTTCGTTTCCTTCAAAATTAATCTTAATATATGTATAATTATCATATTTCTAATTGTATATCCCTGTTAACGGGCTTTCCGGCCTACTGGATGTATAATAAATCACCACCAGTATCAAAAGATGATCGCGAAATCATATATTTCTATATGCTGATCCATTATTCTATATCCCACATAAATATATATGTTGCCCAACAGATAGAAGCAAGTATAGCATTATCTTTCACTCAACATAAATTTTCAAAACCGGATGTATTCGAATTATGTCGTCGAATTCGATTTTGTCTGCATCAAATTCTGTGGAATTTTGTTAGTGTGTTTCTCTATGAAATATATAGACAAACTTCATCTGGTAAATAAATACCAATCAATTTGAAATCTCAATTGTCTTATCATGTTCTCTTATTATCAAAGACCTCCTATCTTTGTAGAGGTATATATTGGGAGACATTTCAATGGAATTGATTATATTCGTACGTCAGTGCATTGTTGAAGAAAACTTCAAATTCAAGGTGAGAATGATTTGAAAAATTATATATTTGTAGTGGTACATAAAGTACACTTGAAGTTCCCATGGGTCACATTCTTCACGATCTTAATTGAGATCGTGATTATTATTTTGACTGTTTTCAATAATATTCGAAACGATACAGCGCGATGTTCCATATGTTCGAATCAAAATGTACCCACTCCATTCACATCAGGTCATAATTTGTAGAAAACGTTACGACAATTTGTAAACTGGTCTACCACCTGGAATTAATTTTAGCATAGCTCCGAGATTATGAACAGCTACACTTCCGGATCTATTGAACGTATCTGGCCATGTTCGATTAATTAATTTCGCAACACTCTTCGAATGATATTGAGAGATTAAGTTGACAGCAGTACATGATTTCAAGCTAGTCTTTCGTCCTCTCTTCAAAAATTTGCATATCTTCCAATACCTGCCTATCTCGTTTTAAGTGACAGCGTAACTAATTTGTTAGAGTCAATTCTACAATCCTCTTCTCCACTGGACAACACCATAAGGGAGGTTGTAGATCTTACAAAACAACCTATGAGTAAAACTATCCAACAGTCCTTGGTTATTTCTCTGGAGATAACTGCATTCAATAATAAATTGTTGGAGCAGCACAAAGTCCTATAGAGGAGGCAAATATAAAGCCTGACTTCCACTGGGAAGCCAAACTGACGACATAACTCTTTAGGCAACAAAGCAGTTTACCCTCCCATAAGAAGTTATCACTTCGAAAATGTACTTTGAAATATACTTTATGAATATCAAACATTTTTGAGTAACTGATGTTGATCAATTGATTTTAACGTGATATTAGTAATGTGGCAACAGGAATTCCAGCTCAAAATTCCAGCTCAAAATTCCAGGCCAGTTCACACAGAAGGGACAAAGGTCAGCGCCTTGTCCCTGCCCGACGTCCATTCTGTGTGAATGAGGCTTCAGACTATCAGAGCCCACTCCTTCACTTTTGCCGTCATTCAGTCAACCAATCAGCTACTGTGCAGACGTCGGGTTCCTCATTTCGCAAGGAAGAGTATGAGTAGAGAGAATTTTTTTTCCGCGCGACCGAGTAAAAAACTGCGATTTAATTTCGTCTTTCTGCGAACCAGAAAAATTACATGTGACATTTCTACTTGCGAAATGCAGAACTCGAACGTCTGGCAGAGACGAAGCGCTGACTTTTGTCCCTTTCGTGTGAACTGGGCCTGAGGCCAAAAAATACCAGAATAAAAAAATACATGGGATTTTGAGCAAGAATTTCTATTGCTATTGCTATCTTACTGATATTGGATTTCAAATAATGAAATGTGCCATTCCAGATGAGGGTGATCATCTGTATCTTTGCTGTTGTAGCTGTAATTGAAGCTAGCAGTGAAGCAGTTTCTTGGGAAAACTTCAAAGTAAGTATCACAAATTTCAATGACTACAATATCTTCCCTTGCATTTCAAATATACGATAGATCTACTCAAAAAAAATTACAGGAATGCACTTTTTTCTAGACCACTTTTTCGAAGTCTTATCGAAACACAGTAGAAGAGAAGCAGCGTTATAATACTTTCCTATCAAACGTATTGAAGATTAAAGAACACAATAAGAAATTTGAAAATGGTCAGGTTTCCTACAGAATGGGAATCAACAAATTCACTGACCTGACCCCTGAGGAATTCATGGACAAGATGACAATGTCGAAATATTCTATGCCAAAATTTGTCACGAAGAAGGTTAAAATTGATTTTGATGGCGACCTACCCACAGAAATAAACTGGAAAAAGAAAGGAGTTGTGTCAAAAGTTATCGATCAACTTGGCTGTGGAGCCTGTTGGGCTTTCAGTGCTGTGAGTTTCTACTTGTAATACGTTCAAGCCAATTTTCTACCGTAATAGACATTCCTTCTTGATGAATATCAAATTTACAATTTACAGTTGAGAACTCTTCCTTATAATAAATCGAAAGAGTATATTTTGTTCAACTTTAAAATTGTCATCAAAGAGATGAAAGAGGGAGACTCTCACTATTCACTCTACCGTAGAGGAACAACTAAGTCTCTTTGTGTGCGTGTCTATAACTAGTGTGTAGAAAGTTCATATCTTGGGACATGAATTCATTAATATTTTTTTCATAGACAGGTGCTGTGGAGAGTCAGCTCGCAATAAAAACTGGACTGCTGAATTTTCTGAGTGTACAGCAATTGGTGGACTGCGCTGAAGATGATTGTCATGGTTGCAATGGTGGGTATAATAACAAAGCTTTAGAATACCTCATCCAGGCTGGTGGTATTATGCTGGCAAAAGACTACCGTTACAAAGCCTCAGAGGGAATTTGCAGATTCAACGAATCGCTTGTGGCTGCTCAACTGGATTCATACGTAGCACTTGAAGAAAATGACGAATCCGCTCTGAAAACGGCTGTGGCCACAATAGGACCTGTTTCAGTTCTGATTTTTGCAAGTGACAACTTGCAGGGCTATGAATCAGGTAGTAATTTTCTCTGATTTTCTAATAGGGCATCCTAATTTCAACTGTTACCACAGGAAAATTAATATTTTCGAAATAAATAGATCTTTCATATGCATGACGGAATGATGAACAAGGAATTTGGAGTGGATTATTAGTGAAAATATAAGCGAATAGATTAATATTTGAATTGTATACGTTCTGAATGAGATCTAATCAATGAAAGGATCTCGGTAGGAATTCATAATGAATAACTGATATCAAGTGATAAGATTATATCTATGGAAGAATGAATCAGAAATATGGAGAAATATGACTGTTTGTGATACAACCAAGAACTGAGGAATCTGTCAGAAATGACAGGTTTCCGTACCAATCTATACATAGAAAAATATCAGGAGTCCTGATAAACTGTGTATCAAAGAAAGAAAATCAGTATTTCCTTTATACGAAATCGATAGTTAACTGTATCCCGAAGTGACATCTGTTCTAGTATTTTAAATATCCCGTCCACAGGTTAGGCTAATACACTACATACCAAATTATATTTCTACAAAAACATTGAAGGGTATATCTTGTAAGAGCATCTACATACATATCACTGACAAATGAAACTGCATGTAGCCTAGCAATTTCATATTTATCATGTATTATCATGTAAATTATGTATCGTGTTACAAATCACACGTTATAGGGTAAGACCTAGTTAGTCTTAAGCTCGTACAAGATTCTCAAGTTCTGAGAGTGGTCGTTCGTATGGGGGCGACAGCTGATTAACAAAAAAACCGATTTTTTTAAAACAGATTGAATTAAGAAAAAAAACATTGAAAACGTATCGAATTGATGTAACATTGACTAGTAGTAGTAGTATAATTTAAAACTCACTGTTTTTGATACACTATCATCCAATAAACTGTATTAATGAGTTTCAATATAGATTTCCATCCAGTTCTATTCAAGTACCATTCATATTCATGCTTAAGTACGAATGAGCATTTTATGATATATTGTATTTACAAAATGGCAAATAATGATTATCATTTTTTTGTTAGAGCAAAAGTGAAACACCTAGTTTCTTGAATGAACTGAGCTATGAAAACATCAGAAAATAATGTGGAACAACCCCAAAGACACATGCCATATCTAGGACGAGAATTTGCTAAGCTATGATAGAGTGAGAGCAACTGATTTTTTGGTGAAAACGGCTTCATATTCTCAAACGTGTATGCAAGAGAATTCATTTTATCTATTACGATCTGACAATGAATCATCTAATCAAGGTTTTTCATCTAGTTCCTTGAGTCTAGGATATGAATGGTAGAATATTTGATCTACAGAAGAAAGAGTTTGGATTTCCTCAAGGGTTCGTCTTGGGGGCTCTTCCATTCATAGTTAATGAACGATCTCTTCTATAAACTATTACCTCGAACATGTTCACATTCAAATATATATGAATGATAGAATATCTGATCTACATCAGATTGAGCTTGGAATTCTTCAAGGGCACGTTCTGGGGGCTCCTCCATTTATAGTTCATATAAACGATCTCTTCTATGAACTATTACTTTACACATGTTCACATTCATGCTGATAACACACGATCTTGTGCTCTGACCACAACTGTCACAATCTGTTTGCAGTTATACTTGCAGAAAGATAAGCTGAATCGTGATTCAACTCAAACCTTCTCAAACTCAATAAGGAAAAACCCCAAACAATAATTTCCTCGACTAATAATAATATTTCTCAAGAGAATGTATCTAGTTGAACTTGGGATGATTCTGCAACGTTATATGGCTGATGAACTGCGAATAGTCATAATGCTCCCTAGGTGGTTCAGGAAGTTATTAATGTTGCCTACCCAATACACGAAACAAATGACCAATATAGTCGATGCCGATGACACAAAAATAATATTTTTGAGGGCAAAGCTGTCAATTTACCGGAAATCACTATTTCTGTTTGGGAGAGTTGAAAATTGGGTTTAATTTGACAGAAGAATGATGAGCTTTAGCACTGAGGTATCGGTTGGTACTGGTATGGATTGTATGAAGAGGATGTTCAGCAATGGGAGGAAGTTATAATTTTCGATTTTCATTATGAATTTCAGATTGGAGTGTAGGGAGTGGATTTGGTTCAGTGAAGTAGCAGAAGACAGCAGAATAACGGAAAAAACAGAACAGAACCGTATGGATACTTCAACATGGGGTCATATTGAAAAATAGTAAAAGATAGGTCTGAGATTAGACACTTTAATGGCTTTCGTTTCGAAATAACAAAGTAGAGTACTCATAGGAGCGCTTTCTGCTTGTTTTTTGAAAAATTCAAATGTAAAAATGAAACAAATGTACGAATTACACTCACTTGATTTTTTCAACACCTACATTCTACCTACTATTTTACGAACAACTGGTATTTTATATATTCAAAAGTCAGTGAATCATTCACTTTCTTCTTGAGTTTGAATGATTGAAACTATTTTTCTATTTGCAGGTATATTTTCTGAGAATACATGCAATAAGGAGTTTGAAGATCTTAACCACGCAGTATTAGTCGTTGGATATGGTTCAGACAATGGTACAGACTACTGGTTGGTCAAGAACTCCTGGGGCGATAGCTGGGGAATGGACGGGTACGTTAAGATGTCCAGAAATAAGGACAATCAATGTGGAATTGCAACAGCGGCTGTTTATCCAATCTTGAAATGATTAATATTTATATAATAATTATAATATAATAATTTATATAATATTTCAATATTTTGTTATGACTTTCTCATAATGAATCATGATATCCACTTGAAGCAATAAAAAATTCAAATCTTGGAGTTGCATCAATTGGTTATAGAACATTCTCAACCCATGTGATCATAAAAAGTACTCACCGACGTGGGGTTATTAAAAAAATTTGCATCTCTAAAGAGCAACATAAACCTTCAATACTCCTGAATGAAATGACAGTGATTGTTTCGTGGTGGCTGTGGTAGTGGACGGACGTGCCGATAACGTCCGTTCACAAAGAAAGTACGCGGATGCCATGTGCTATCTTTGGGCTTCTGACAATCATACATATGTTGTGATTGTCAAATAATAATAATTATAATAAATCTTCATTTCTCGTTGACAGTTACTTGTATGGGAATGGTCAAGCCTAATTTTAAGGTTATTAAAAGTATTTGAAAAATAAAATATGAATTTAAAATGAGGTAGTCACATACATTAATTTTCAATCAAAAATTCGGAAAGCGAGAAATAACATTTCTCCAATAAAAAATGTTTCAAATCTTATTTGAAATGTCTTACATTCTTATGTTGCTTATATCTGGGAGTTTGTTGAACATTCTAGGCCCCATGTACTGGGGAGCAAAATAAGTAGTATTCACTTTCGCAAATGGAATATACATGGAGTGTCTATTTCTTGTATTTTATACATGAATATCTTCATTCAATTCGAACAACGATCTATTTTCAAAAAGAGCTATATCAAAATTGTATATACATGGAAGAGGTACTATTTCATGTATATACATCCGAATGCTGAGGTGGAATTTTCTCAGAGACATACCTAAGCCTTGAATCAATTTGGGAGTAGTAAATTGCCATTAGCCTTGCCTTATTGAGAACATTTCGAAGATTCACAAGAAGAACATTCAGGGAATTCAATTTGCCCACTAGTTTATTACAGTGGGTTTTTCAACTGAAAAATTAATCTGCTACATCAACAGCTACAACAGCAAAGATACAGATGTTCACCTTCATCTGGAATGATCCATTTAATTACTTAAAATCCAATATTAGTAATATAGCAACAGGAATTCCAGCTCAAAATCCCACGTATTTTCTTATTCTGCCGTGTTTTGACCTCATGCCCAGTTCTCACGGAAGGGACAAACATCAGCGCCTCGTCTCTGCCAAACGTCCATTCTGTGTGAATGGAGCTCTAGACTTTGAGAGCCGACTCCTTCACTTTTACCGTCATTCAGACGGTAAAATCAAGATTTTGTATTGGCTTCCGATGCTTGTGGAAACGTACTACCTCTGTTTTTTCCTTATTGAAAAAGAAAGAACGTTCATTGAAAAAATTTGATGTATTATTCATCACATCACTACAATTGGCATTCAGTGAATTAGTGCCAGGTGAAGATAATACCAAAGATAAATCCTCTGCATAGGTAGAGTGATGACAACTTTTCAAAATGAAATCAGACTGATTAATGTACAAAATGAACACCTTGGGTCCCAAGACGGAACCTTGTAGGACACCCATATCAACATCCAGATATTCAGATTTTTTTTATATTTTGTATTATTAGAGTTTATTCGAATAGAAACATATTGTTTCCTGTCCGCCAGAAATGATTCAATCCATTTTAGTGGGAGACATCTCAAACAATATAGTTCTAATAATTCTAATAGTTTTCCGTGGTTTACACAGTCAAATGCTTGGCTTAAATCGCAGAAGATTGTTGCTGGACATTCATGAGCAGCAATATATTCGATTATTCGGTTGAAAAAAGATAATATAGCGGTTTATGATGATTTTCCGCCCTGGAATCCATGTTGTTTATCAGATAAAATCTTATGCTTCTCAATGAAACTCCAAAGATGGTTGAGAAAGGCATATTCAAATAACTTTGAAAATATAGATGGAATAGTTATTGGTCTCTAATTTTCTAATTATTGAGAATCATTTTTCTTGTGAATTGGTATGACTTTTTCAATTTTAATAGTATTTGGAAATGAACCTGTTTGAAAAGATAAATTCACCAAATGAGTTGGGGGAGCAATAATATCCTCGAGGACATCCCACAAAATAAATCCTGGGATTTCATCTATGTCTATGTGAAAGTCATTAATATATAAAAGTTCATGTGAAACTTTACTCAAAACTGTTTAGTGAGGGCCCCCTTTATTCACGCCGGTATACAGGCCAGGGTGGTTCCAATAACCACGAAAGGGGACCATGTACGTGAATTCAAAAACCCAACGGTCACCAGAAGAAGAGGCGACCCAATAAATATATATGTGGAAAAAATCAAAAGGTCTCCTGAATAGGAGGCGACAATAGAAAGTTATATTATTTTTATCAACAAAAAAAGTTCGATAAAAAAGGGGTGCAGCTTTACTTCGAGCAAGACCGCTGCGTCCCCCCCCCAACGAAATTTCTGTCAAATCGACGTTATTCTGATAGGAGGAGCCTGGACAAATGCGCCCGAGTGGAAAGCAACGTCCAATAATTTAGAGAGGGAGAGAGAGAAATGACAGTGACCAAGATGTAAAGTTTTGATCACTTTTTCATTTCGATATTTTAGCATATACTACATGGCTGGATAACATCGGGCCTAACATATAGATAGCGCTAGTCTTACTGAATTCACCGCTTTTTTCAGTTAGTACTGACCTTCAAAAGAAATCTGTTGAAATTTCATGTTATTCTACTCATGAGTTTGTGAGTTATTGTTCCGAAAGTGACACTACTTTTGTTGTTTTCAAAACAATGGACCAAAAACAATATCCTGTTTGAATTTTACACTGCTTCTTGATGGGAAGAAATATCGTTCAAGCGAAGCAATGGCTTGAAAAGTGTTATAAGGACTCCGCTCCAGCAGAAACAACAATTGAACGTTGGGCTGACTTCAAACATGTTGTACAGATACTGATGATGCAGAATGCAGTTGACGTCCGAATGAAGCAGTAATATCAGAAAACATAAAAAAATCCACAAAATCGTTTTGAATGATCAAAAAGTGAGTTAGCTGACTTTGTAGAGCTATCAAAAGAAGGTCTTGGCTTTATATTGCATGAGCATTTGACTATGAGAAAGCTCTATTCAAAGTGGGTGTTCCACGAGCTAATTATTGACCAAAAACAAGAACTTCTTGACGATTCTGAGCAGTGTCATCTGAGTGGAGAGCGCAACTGGTGAACCTCCTCCAAAGCGCTGAAAGCACAACAATCGGTTTAAAAAGTTACGACCTTGTTATTGTGGGAAGTCTGCGATATAATATTCATCGACTATCTTGAAAGGGAAAACACTATCAACCATTACATAGCGTTATTGGAACATTTGAAATCTGGAATTGCAAAGAAACGATCACATATGGATTTCGAATCGCCACATCCACCGTATTCGCCAGATTTAGCTCCATCGTTTGCAATAAAATTCAAAATAATTTCAGACGAATAGGTTGAATGTTTAGCACTGATTTCCACATTGAAACAAAATAGTAACTGGCAGTAAATATAGCTAACTATTGAAGATATCTTGAGATTGGACTGCTCTCTTTTGGCAAAACGGATCACAGTAGGAATTTTTCTCATTTTATCTACACAATAGAAACATAGAACATAATCAAAATAAAATATATGTATATAATTTTGAAGCACACGTTATAACATGTAAAGATACCAATCGACATGAATACTGATATTTTTTATCTACAAACTTATAACTTGATGAACGTATATATATATAGATACGGAGTTGATCATACTCATACCTGAGTGTATTGGAAAAAAAATTCAATTCTAAGGTGAGAATGATATTAAGTTATATATTTTTTTGTTTGTTAATATTTTTGATATCATTTGAACCGTTTAAAATATCCTTCTAGTTATTCTTGTTGAAATCTGTATGTGTTGATTTTTTCTATTTCCTCAATAAACGTTCTATGTACTATATCAGCTTTATATTTTATATGATTTCAGATGAAGTATTTAGTCTCTATTCTCATTTTTTTCGCTGCAACCCAGGCCTTCAGCAGCAAAGACAGATGGGAAAACTTCAAAGTGAGTATTTCTGATGTTTTAATTTTGCATATTCTTTCTTATGTCATTATTTTATATAAACACGATATGGATAAAACCTGAGTAAATCATCAGAAGGAAAAGGTGGGAAAGAAAGGAAGCCCTTGTCAAAAACAAAATGAAAGGAGTTTTTCCGTGACATTGTAGTCGATATTCACAAAAACTAATCATTAGGTTCCATTATTATTTGTGTTCGAAATGTCTTCGTCTTCCTTGTGAGGGAATGCTTCGAATGAATCAAGTGAAGATGAAGATACTAAAGATGTGCCTACTAAAAGGTCACTGAAGTACCTAGTCACTATCGTAATCATAATGGCATATGGCACTTGTGTAAAAGTCTGATTGGGTGGCCCAGCTTTCGTTTTATTGGTTTGAAAATGTACATTTCGATGTAACAGTACTTCATTTTTCACATGATCTTATCTTAGCACTATAGAGATGACTCTCAAAGGTTCTGTATTTGGGAATGAACAAATTATGGCCTATAAAAAAGGGGTCAATTCAATGTATCATAGACATCTATGGCATATGAAGTAGCAACAAAACATTTTCAAGTTTGAATGTAATCAAAGCCGTGTTGTTGAATATTACTCCGTTATATGGAAATTCACAGAAAGAACAGGTAGATTTTTAAGGTTGAAATGAATTTCTTTCTTATATTACTTTTCTTAAATAAACGTAACTCCAAATACGCTTCATTGCTGTTTGAGAGATGACGCAGTTTTTCATAATAAAAAAAATTTGTTTCACAATCGCCATATTTTATACGAATTCTAGTCATGAGCTTATGAAAGTTCAGACATTTGACCGACTATTGGAAGAATGATATATATTCAACAATGTGTGGATAAGAATGAGTAAAGATTATTTTCTAACACCAAACCATTATTTTAACACCTCGACACGTGTTTCGATCACCAAGTGTTCATCTTCCTCTTGAAGATGATCAGTTAGTGATCGAAACACGTGTCAAGGTGTTAAAATAACGATTTGGAGTTGGGATTAAATTCCATTAATATTAATTACTACACCAAAGGTTCAAAACAGTTCATCATAATTATTTCTGATATTAATTTCCATTTCAGATCAAACATTTCAAATCCTATGAAGATATTGAAGAGGAAAACAAGCGATTCGATATATTCCTGGATAATTTACGCGAAATCGAAGAACATAATGAAAAATACAGAAACGGTGAATCTTCTTACGAAATGGGGGTCAACGAATTTTCTGATCTGACTTCCGAAGAATTCAAAAGAATTCACTTGATGGCTTCTTTACCCCCTCTTGCTACAAAAATAAACCCAAAACAAGTAAAATATAATGTCAATGAAGATTTGCCCGAAGAAGTAAATTGGGCAGAAGCCGGTGCAGTTACCCATGTTAAAAATCAAGGGCAGTGTGGATCCTGCTGGGCTTTCAGTATTGTAAGTTAGCTTGTAGTGTATGTATTTCATAGGTTCCCTTATTATTTTTTCCAAGTTTGTACCCGATGCCTAACTGAAAACAAACTGATATTCAGAATAATTAGAAATCCCTGTTGGTATAATTGGGTATACACGTTGCTTTCAACAAAAATAAAACAAAACCAAATTAGTTATTTAGGTCATTGTTTGGAAGGAGAATACTCCAGTATGTATAACTCCGCCGCTAAAACCTTCAAGTGAAATTCAAATGAAAATATTCCGATAAAATTGCCCAAGTAACAATTTGAAGAATCTGTCTACTATAAATAACTCACATCCACCCTCTATTTATTCAGTATTCTCACTATTCATCCAGTATCCATGACTCGAATGAAAATATTTTACTGATATTACTTGGGGAACGATTTGAATGCCATTCACTATAACTCACTATTGAAAACTCACATCTATCCCATATTTATTCAATATTCCCACTATTAATCAAGTATGTATGACTCACATAAAAATATTTCATTGCCTTTGGTCAAATAACAAATTTGAATTTGACAATGCCCAAGTAACAACTTGACTGCTGTAGGAATTCATTCACTATTTATAACTCACATTTACCCACTATTTATCCAGTATTCTCACTATTCATCAAGTGTATACTCACAATGTATCCAGTATCTATGACTCAAAAGAAAATATTTCATTGGCATTGACCAACTAACAAATTCGAATGCTATAAGAATTTAACGACTATTCATAACTCACGTTTACTCACTATTTATCTAGTATTCTCACTATTCATCAACTATTTACTCTCAATTTATCCAGTATCTATGACTCACATGCATATACTTCATTGACAGTGCTCAAGTAACAATTTGACTGCTGTAGGAATTTATTCACTATTCACAACTCATATTCACTCACTATTTATCAAGTATTCTCATAATTCATCTCACATGAAAATATTTCATGGGCAGTGCCCAAGTAACAATTTTGAATGCTATAGGAATTTATCGACTATTCAAAACTCACGTTCACTCACTATTTATCTGGTATTCTTACTATTCATCAAATATTTACTCACTATATATCCCGTATCTATTACTCACATGCATATATTTCATTGACAATGCCCAAGTAACAATTTTACTGCTTTAGGAATTTATTCACTATTCATAACTCACATTTACCCACTATTTATACAGTATTCTCACTATTCATCAAGTATATACTCATTATGTATCCAGTATCTATGACTCACATGAAAATATTCAATTGAAATTGGCTAAGTAATAATTTGACTGCACATAGCATAAAGAAACTAACTCCTCAATGATACATAATTCAACCAAATAGTGTGACTCACCAAAGGCTCCAGATGTGGGATGTCCAACCCTGCCTATTCTTATTACGATTAGTATATAAACATCATTATCGTCATCAATAAATTCTCAACTTCATTATCAATATCATGAGATCTGAAAGATCATTCAGCAAATAAAGTCATTTGGAGTTCGATCTGTTAAACCTAACGCAACCTGTCCTGACGATTCGTTTACTACTGCGGTAGACTTCATCAAAGGCAGAAAGGTAATGGTGCGCAAGTCTTTCTTAAGGCAGCAAAAACTTGCGCACATCGACCGTAACCTCATTGCCTTTGAAAATGTCTACCGCAGAAGTAGATGAAACGTTGGATATAAAAACCTGCAGACCACGGCTGAATCTTACCTACAATTTTTTCAGAGTGCTGCGGTAGAAAGCCAATACTTTATGAAAACTGGAAAACTAATTTCGCTTAGCGAGCAACAACTAGTAGATTGTCTTCCATGGTTTGGTTGCGCAGGGGGCCAAACAAATGAAGGTATGGATTATATCATGGCTAATGGACTAGTGCAAGAAACAGCTTATCCATACGAAACAAAAGTTGGTGCTTGCAGATACAATCAGTCGAATGTTGTCACCAGAATAAACCATTACGACTGGATAAACCGCGATGATGAGTATGATTTGAAGAGAAACGTAGCATTGAAGGGACCTGTTTCTGTTAGAATAGCTGTCAGGGACAGTTTTCGGTCATACGCGTCTGGTAAGAACAAAAGTTGATTCATGAATAAATACTATCTGAGATTTCATTAAACTTTCAGTAGCAATAGTAAAGTGGCTTCTCCAGGATAAAGTATGAATTAAGTGGTTATTGAAAGCAGAGTAGTTTTTAATTTTCAAATTTTTGAGTCATTGAATCGTACTTGTTGATCCACTTGAATCCAATATTGTGTCAACATCAAGTGACCATGCGAACAACAGTAGCGATATTCCCAGCTAAGTAATAAAAAACTTTAGTATTGAAGATTTTTATCATACCCTACAAAAATTAAAGCCCAAATATACTGCGGGACCTGATCATATTCC
>WOGP01001958.1:0-17754 GCA_015342065.1 Leptinotarsa undecemlineata
ATTTGCAAATTGATTACTTCCTTCCTTTCTTTGGAAGATTCCCTTATCCTTTTTTTTTGTATCAAGATGGAGTAGTAGAAAGCCAAAAACTTTCTTTCCCAAAAATTAGTTAGTTTCCTGACTATATTATTAAAGAGGAGCTTTTGGAAGGTAGCTTGCACTATATCGTTTATTTGAACTATACTAGAAATCAATCGTTGAATCCTCACAAGTTTCAACTTGTGAGAGTTCGTATGGGGATGATAGCTGGCTAATGCCAAAGCACATTTCAACCGGCTTCAAAAACCGAAATAGTGATTGATCTGTCATGTCATCTGGCTCAAATGAACTCAAAAAACATCCCTAGAAAAGTAAGCAAGAGTAATTAAAATATGAAGGAATGAAAAAATTACAATGTAGTTTGTTTTTTGAGAAATCAAAAAAAGTTTGAAACGTAAGACATCAAATCTTTATCGGAAAAAATAAAAATTGAATAAGGATGTGATTGTATCAAGTGAGCTGCCTCACTTGAAACTTATGAGTTTTTTTAGAAGGCTAAAGAACTGTTAGAGGAATAGGAAGTACAAGAACTAAATCCAGAATAAATTGTCTCGAATCTTGTGCTAGCTAAGGAATAATGAGGTCTTACATTCTAACGTGCGATATTTAGAATGGATCAGACAATAATTACAAAAAGAACTTCCATCGATCTAGAGCAAGGATCAATCCCGTAATCACAAAAGAGATAACTCAATGGGTAGAACTAACTAACAAATATGGGAAACCCAAGAACAAAAACCACCCGGTAAAACATTTACGGTAGTGAAAAATATGACAAAATGCGTTGAACACATCAAGAGCTCTCTGTTTGATGATAACATTGTTATTGATTGACGGGTATTTATTAGAACCGTAAAATACGGAAAAGACACTTTTCATGCTGTTTCATGTTTTATGATCTGGTGTGAAGCAATTTTCAATTTGACTCTACGTTCATTACATCAAAGACATGCAGTTTTTGTCATCAATTTGAGTAGCCACTATCATAACAGATTAGCCATGTATCACAACATATGTATTTCTTGACGTTTCTCTTCGGAACAAATCATCAGAATCAGGTCATACAATTCCTCGACAAAGATGTCTCAATAATATGGAGACCATTATTCTCCGTATCTACAACTCGAAGACATGCATTAACTTCAAACATCTGTTGAAAATTTCTTGGTTTATATGGCTGATTTAAATTTTTTTTCAAGTACATACTTTATGCAAATTTAAGGGTATCATGACCTTTTATGAATCCATTCATCAAATTTGAAAATATTTGAATGGGATTGCACTTGGAGTATTCCCTTTCACATCAAATTAGAATCATTAGAATGTAAGAAATTATCGCTAATGATGAATTGGAAACCTCATCTTTCATTTAAATCAGGTAATATAACTATCTGTTACTTCTACTCATTAGATGGAATAGAAAAAGTTGCATCAGACGCAAACTAGTAATATAATTATAGGAATATATTACGAAAATAATCATTCTTCAGTTGAAACTTCTATACAGGGTGTTTGGTAGTTCCCTTAAAAATAAAAAACGCACTAGAAAATAAAAATGTTTGTATGAATATGTTCTACATGGGCTAGTGTATCACCCCCTTAAAGGTTTGCACCCAGCTACCAAACACCCTGTATAATGACCTACAGGCAAATAAATATTCAAGGAAAAATCATGTTCAACCTTAATTAAACTTTTGCAGAAAGATTCAAGGATGGCATATCAATCGCAGTTAATGTTTTGAATCAACAGTCAAAACAGCTTAGTGTTTTTGATTGTGTTTATTGTTCTACATCAATCAACATATCGGTTTGTTAACGTAAACCTCCCACTGCTTTTTCGTATATCGATTTCACTAGTACAGTCTAACAAATCGAACATCAGCGTCACTAATTCAACAAGATATAAATACATACTGGGCTCGGCAAGAGGAAGATAAATTGACCTCGATTGAATCTTTTATCACTTTTCAAAAAAAGAGAAATAATCAATTTCACATACCAATTCCGAGAAAGAAAATAGGCATTTCAGCAATCATATAGGGTGATTATGAAATTGTCTACAAAGTAAGCATTCGGATTTGAGACAAGAATGATAACAGTGCAATTTGGTAGAAACTCAAGGAAAAATGTGACGATACAACAACTGTGATAAAATTCTGATATTATCGCTACCGTTTCTCGAAAAATTTCACCATTTTTCAGTTATGTTTATGCGACTTTTGATAATGTCGAAATAATGTTCAAACAATGTGTCATAGGATTGAGTATATTATTTGACTTCTTAACAGTTTCTGTACAATTTTTTTCGAGAGTCTTGTGAAGAAACACTATTTCAAAATGATCAAAAACTTTCATCATTCGAACTATGGCATTCAAATTATTCGTTTTCATACACAATGCACTGTCAAATCATCGAAAAGTATGTTATTGAAGCTTCAATAATCTTGAGAATAACTGGAAAGTCTAAGGTAGTGATTATTGAAAATATACCTTTGATTTTTCAGCGAAAAGATGAATTATATGATAGTCCACCTGTTGGTGGGTGCAGAGTATTTTTCTCGTTTACAACTTAGGGTTAAAAATGATCAGCAATAAGATAAAACCAGAAAAAATGTTTTTTGTTATTTGCGATTTTTAAATGCATGCATCCATACTGCATTTGTCTCATTACCTAAATTTTGTTCACTGGCTGATATTTTGTCTCCAAATTATTCATTTTGCGTCAATATAGTAAACTATTCTAATCTTCCATTTGGGTTAATATTTATTCCTCCCTCCTATTTTTTCTATTATTTCTTTCCTCTTTTAGTCAAACTTTCCCAACTCTTATTTTTTTCAATTCTTGTTTTTGCTTTCAGTATTCCTTTGTCAAAATTTGAAGCTTGTTTGTGTAATATAAGAATATTTTTAAGAATTGTTTCTTCGAAATTACAATTCGCAATGTGAAGCAAGGGCAAAATCTTTTACAAGACAAGAATGGAAAGTTTCAAAATACAAAGAGTGACTCATTTTTGACACACATAAACATATCTATCTGAAATTAAAATGCCAAAATGAAATATTTTGAAAATCAGAGTTTTATTAAATTCTGATGAAACTTTAAATTTTGTTAAATTTCCGAATTCAAACTTTTGATCGAAATATGATATCAACGTACGAAATCAACGTACATTTTTAGAACTTTTTGATAAGCAAAACAACAAATAATGTTCTACCACCAGTCGCCAAGAGGGTGCTACCAACTTGTTTTTTAATAGAAAGGATAGCCTCATGATAGGTTTGATATGTATTACAATTCTCTATCCAATACTATTTCATTCTAGGAAACCGGATTATCCGTTCCCGAGTAATTAGCAGCTTTATATTTGCTTCAAGAATCTGCTAACAAACTAAAAATATTATAATTTCATGAAAAAAAATCTGAACTCACTTCAGTTCATTCCAATGAATTTAAAAAATATTCATAATGAAGTCTGTTCACACATTTTTTCCCACATTATGAATTGTTCCTGAGGAAACATCATTGCAATCATCTATTTTTCTATCCGGGAGTTCTGAAATGATTTGTGATTGTGTGTCGTATTTCCTCAAAAACATCTAAAGGAGTCACATCAGGTGATTTAGTGGGCCCACTGCATTATCTGTTATGACACCCTTGGTGTCATAACAGGTAATGGTGCTATCATAAGTTCATGTTACACAACAGCTGTCTACTCCAGAGCACTTGTTTAGAATAAGAGGTGCTCCTAACGAAATTACCCCAGAAACATTCAATAATGAATTTGTAAACATTGACTGGAATGTACTGAGGTTAATTCAAAATAAATTTTTATTGAAATTATGACATTTATCTCTGTTTGTAAACCCTTAAAAAAACTAATTATGAAAACTGCTAATGACCCAGGAACAGGTGATCCGATAAAAAAAACGTTGGATGGAGAATTGAGATACATGTCAAATAAGTTATCACAAGACCCAACTTTCTATTGTCTTTCTTTTCAAAAAGTACTAAAAATTATACCTTTATAGGTAAATTTACGTAAGTAAGCTAACATAGTAAAGTAATTATTCTGATCCTTTTCAAAACATATATTTGAAAACGACATTTCATAAGTCATATATGCCGCCAAATTGAAGTCAAATAAAAAATACTGAATTCTACTAAATTGGTCTGCACATAAATATTTCAATTCATTCCAAAATTTTTTCCCATTGGGGTACGGCTACTATCGCGTCACCCGTATACTTATCGTGCCAAAAAAAAATTCTATCGAAGTCTCCATCCATTCCTCCTTGCCGAACTCACGGTGCACCTTCGTCGAGGGGGGACAATAAACAAAAAGAAGATTTAGAAAATAAAAAATAATTTTTTTTTGTACAATTACCCTAACTTGAGGGCCTGTCCGCCGGCCCGGAGGCCTTCCTCGCCTAAAAGGGTGACCTGTTCTTCTTCTCGCGAAGGGTCGGCCATCTGAGGGGCAGAGGCGCCTCGTTCAGCCTGGTGACACACATTGCCTAGCCTACTTCGTTTTTATTTTTTAGTTCAAGCGCCCGCACCCAATAAGAGGGTAAAAATAATAGAATGAAAATCAAGGAAAACTAAATAAATAAAAAATAACCCAGGAAAAAATAAGTGGTACGTCACTGAAGTCGAGAGTGGTGTTGGTGACCTCAGGAGGCTGTGGGATTATCTCTTTCGTACTAATGTACGCAATTTATTTGGTGTAAGGGATATACAGAAAAAGTTCCACACCTCAAATAAGTTGCTGTCTCTGTAGGAAACCTGACCACTATACAAAAATTTAATGATTCCTGACAATAAATGTTAAAATTTCCACCAGCATTAACAGTCTTGAATTTCAAATTTCAAATCGAAATAATATTTGACAAAATCGCAAACAATTTTGAAAGAAATGACACCTGATTGACTTCACAACAAGTTATTCATTAATTTTGATGAACAAATGGACCTTCTTTGGGTATTTTCATATTTTTCAGATTGCGCTTTAGTGAAAATGCAGCTTTCATCATATAAAAAAGTATATCAAAAACTTCACAACTGATTTTTTCAGGCAATTTTATTCCTGGGTCTATGCAATATGAAAGTTACAAGTATTACAAATGATAATTGATGTATGAATTATTACCCTCTTATTTTTGAAAGCAATTGAAGCAATAACGCTGCCCTTGTATATACTCGTAAATATATTGAAGCAGATTTAGAGTTAGCAAAGAAGACAAGACAGGTGAAATGTTATTGAATGAGGCAAACTTATGTTACAATATGAATCACATGTTATCATCAAGAGCACAGTCTGTTTGAATTCTTCCCTTTCCTCTTTGACGCTTTTAGTTGAGAGTAGGCGATGAATTTTGGAGTATTTCGAGATTTTGTTAGAAATTTAGTCAACCAGTATTTGAATTGAATCATTAATTTAAGAAACCCTCAGCCTTCAATTTTCATAGTGTCTGACATATCCTCATACTCTTTTATTTATTAAATTCATATAGATGATTAACAGCTCTGAATCACCACTATTTACAACTTTCATAAACGGAATATTTAATTTCCGGTCTACATAGGCGGTACAAGCCGGTTCAATCTCTGACTTCAAATATTTTATTGATCAAAACAATAAGAGGATTGTTGAAACTGGAACAATAAGCTATACATGAAGAAGTGTGAAATTTCACAGGTTTGGACAATGATCACATTATCTGTAATCCAATGTCTATTGATTGATAGTATTATTATCACCTCGTAATTCATGAAATTATGATTGGATACTAAGTATACAGGTAGTGCCATATGAGCGGAATGTTCTGAGTATTTCAGAAACTGTTATAAATACCGGATTCAAGACAGCTGTCAGTGATCAAGATGGACCAAAATTTGATTGTGAAAGAATAACGGAATTTTGCGAAATATTAATAGAAACAAAGTTGAGTTGGTATTTTGAATAGATTATGATTTATGTCACAGTACACTTAGAACAACTTCACTCAAAATACAGTGACCAAGTGAATATGTACAAATTGATGGTGGAGTGGGTTGAAACAGTGAAAGAGTGTAGTTACATTGATAGTAATATTAACTGACTGACTGGTCGTGTTTGAAAACAGTTATAAGTGAAATTAGATTTTTCACAAAAGAGTAGTTATTTGATGTAGAATTTTTCTCAAAAAATTAACCGTTCATGCCTTATAAGGATATATTTCAAAACTACCGTAGCATCCCCTAAGTCATGTTGCCATGAAACCCATAAATAAAAGTAGAAAACACACATCATCAGAAAAGAATTTCAAATAACATTTTCGCTGAGCCTTCAGCGTAGCGACAACCTTGATATGTGGTATAGTTTATTATTATTACTCAGTACTGGCACATCGTGTCTATATACTAAACTATTTACACCAGTCACTTCAAGAAATACACAATTATGTCACATCGCAGTCATTTTCTTTCAACAATTATATTGACTAAATGTACTATTAAAAGTATGACGCCTACTGGGTTTTCAAATACGTTTGTAGATGGTGCTGTTTAGGAAAAACATTCCAGTTGACGAACAACTGGTTCATTCAGAATCAGTATGAAACCATTGGGTTTGTAACCAAAAACGATAAAACGGCCATCAAGAGAATTATTATCTAGACCTCATTGATATGGTGGGTGAAAAATGGATCAATCATCAGCTTGATTCAAATCACTTATGAATTTCAATAAATTGCTTCTCTGGGAATCATATGAGGTACATGCGTCTACTGTATGTTCAGGGGCAGTTCTGGCTTTGCCACACGTTTGTGCAAGAAAAAATATAAATCACGATTTTTTATAATTCACCAGACATGTAACATGAAACCCAACTACCTGCCTGGAGCCTGAAGACAGAGATTCTGGATGTTATCAGATTCCATATACAAGTATTTCAGGTAGCTTTGATTTTGAATTGAAGTTTGAAGCCACAATTGGATGAGGAGGAAGTGATAGGTATGTTTATAGTTTCAAAATGAATGTAGAGGTTGGTAAATGAAACACAGTTCCGTGATTCCCTCCGATCACCTCAAATGAAGGAATCGCACTCAGATATCCAAACAGAACTAAACATCATATACATGTAGGTTGAAACTGATTTGGAACTCCGAATCCTCAATAATAATTGGCGGAAGGAAATTCCCTATGACTTGGGATACAAGTCACAGGGAAATCGAAAGTATCCGGAATGCTGATATGCTTACGAAAAAGGGTACCAATATCCTTTTCCCAAGCCTAAGAATTCCAACTATGAGTAAGGATATCCATCTGTCACCTGAGTAATTGATAGAGGAGCCCAAGTTTGGTAACGGCACTTCTTGCAATGACTTTTCCGGCAGAGATATCACCTCGTTAAAATGGACATATCACCAAGGAGAATTGTCATTATTGTGGTTGTGCTATCAAAGCTATAAAACAGATATTTTTTGAATGCCAATCTTTGACACGTCAAAGACTTGAGTTTTTGAAGTACTGACATTAATGCTTCCTGACATCTAGAAACTGCCCTTGGTAAATCTCCCCAGAAGTCTAGAATTCTCCGAAACTTTGAGCTCAACCAAATATTGTTATGTAGAAAAACATGTTATCAGTGCACAACTCAAAGGCTGGAAATGTTTTGACGATTGTTTAGTTAAGTTGAATAACATTTGAGAGCATACTGTTTCGTGCTATTTCCTATATTTACAGACAATAGGGACTCCTATGAGGGACAGAATCGGCTATTACTTAGTCCTGTTCTTCAAATTCACTGGCATAGAAATTTAAAGACAGATACTGATCTGATGTTAAGCAAGATTATAATACTGAAGAGCACCTTCTTTTTGGAAGATATTCATAAATGTAACAATAATATTTTCTTTTGAGATCTCACAGCAAACAAATGAAATAAATAAATAAAAAAATTGATGATATATAGAGACTTCAAATCCCTTACTGATGATGTATGACATGATCCACCACTCCATTCAATATTAGGGTTGGTGTAGCAACTTTACTTAGGGGGTTGACAGTAAAGGAAATGTAAAACTATCTTGGAATTCGAACACTAGTTATACGGGCTGGTTAGCTGTGGTCTAATGCAGAAATTGACTCTGAACGTTTCGTCCATAATTACGATGGACATCTTCAGCAGTGGTTGGTAGCAATGCGTTCCGGCCTCCTCGTTGGTCGACTCGATAATGAGATTGCTGTCAAACACCGTTGAAGATGACCATCGTAGTTATAGGCGAAACATTCGGAGTTAATATCAACATTGAATTACAGCTACCCAGCGGGGATAACCAAAGTTCGAATTTCACTTCCTGGAAGTTATTGAGGCTGTTTCATTTTTGTTCAGCCACTCTACAACGCTTAATGGCTGATAATTGTGAATAAGATATTTTTAGTCATTAGTTGAAGGTGTTGATTTTTAGTATTGTGGTATGACTTTTGTTGATCGACATTTTGGATTATTACTCGACTTGAGTAGCACAATATATGAGAGGAAAAACACAAAGAAAATTAACTTAGAACCAAACCAAAGATAAAGTGAAACATAAAACCCAAACCAACCACGTGACACCTAAACAAGTCTTTGTTCAAAACAGACCGTTTGAATTTATTAATTTTTTGGCAATGTGGTACCAGGCTGACGATTCAATAAAATGTTTTCAAAACACATCCAGAAGCATCTGGAAGACACACCTATCTCGTACGTTAGTACAAAAACATTGTTAATACAAAACATAATCAACAATACTAAAATTATATCTCCATCGACGGGGCGGTACAAAATTCTATATTATTTTGTTATTTTCAAAACTCGAAAGGAACAAAAAACAAAAAACATGCAAGGTAAGATGCTGTATTTAATGATGTTAGAAAAACCAACCTTCCAAACCACGATACGCAACTACCGGTAAGCCGATGTTGATGATAACGAATTTGTCCGAAACGAACCGTCAATTTCTGAATTGTTTTCGAAATTACTAATATGGAAGTAGTTACCAATTGATACTGAAATACATGTTCAGTTTTTGATTTATCTTCAATTAATTCCTTGTTCTCCACATTCAGTTTTGAACTGATTCCCATTTTCCATAATAAAACATAATACGTTATGTTCCCTTCAAATATAATAAATACGATATAGAACAAATTTGATCAAAAACTAAAGATAATTAGTAAATCATTCAATTCTCTTATTCATTACCATACAAAAATAATTATATGAATAAAATACATATATTACACATTTTTGGGTATTTACTTGTATGTTTTCAAATTGAGAAAGTATATACCTAGATCCTTGAAAACTATTAAAATAAAACTTAAAGCGTGGGGAGCAACTCTAAATAATTTACCTTTTAATATTCTAAATATTTAAAGATAATATTTGAGGTACCAAATGGTTAATAAAGATTTTTCATAACAGTAAGTGATTGACTAACATCTATATTTCGAAAGAAAAACAATTTTATCAAACTCAGCAAAATTAAACTATCCATAACCCAAAAATTTTTACTGTTAAGCAAAATAATTTTTATGTGATATGTTTCTCAGAATACCCTAAAGGCCTAATCAAAAGTTTATAAAAAATTTTCAATTTTGTGTCGAGAAAGAAGACATAACCACATAAAACGAGAAACAGAAAGTTCCACATGTATTTTTAGTGGCACTTCATAAATGTTAACGTTCTTCATTTTTGAACATACACATCATACTTCTACGCTACATTCTGTTTATCAACAAACTTCACTATCACTCTTACACTGTTATCTTCCATATTTTTATTTCAAGAGATACCCTCTCAAACCTTACAATAAGTCATCGTACAGGTAAGGTTGTTAGGAATTTTCCTACTTATTCGAGAATAATCTCCCTCTGTATGCCAATCTGTCAAGATACTTTCAACTGGATGCTATTGATAGCCAAGGAAAACACGACTAGAAAAATTATAATTTGACTGGCGTCTAGGGACAGCGAGCTACCTAACGCTGACGAGCTTTTGGGCATATTTGACAAAATTATCTTATTATTTGAGAAGATCGAAATTGTAAACTATTTTGAAATATAGAGATAAAACCGCTAGTCACTACCATTATCGAGAACCTTTCCATAATATTTCTTTCTCAATGACATCTTAGTTTTATATACTTAATGATTAATGTTCTACTTATTTACTGGAGTATATTCCCAACACCAAACCGTTATTTTATAACCTTGACACGTATTTCGATCACCAACTGATCACCTTCAATAGGAAGAATATATGAACGGTTTGATCTTCCTCTTGAATATGATCACTTGGCGATTCGAAACACGTGTTGGGGTGTTAAAATAACAGTTTGGTGTTGGGAAACAACAGTGCATCACAAGTAGGCCAGTTGATATTTTTCTCAATTTAGGGAAAGTTTCAAAAGATTGGCTACACCTCGTCTCAAGCGACTCATAAATTTAGGATAAATGAAAGCAAAGAACTTCAGAATCAGAGAATTAGGGATAATCTGCTAGCCAATCCCAACGGGTCTATATCCTTCTGGTCGGTAGCTAAAGTTGTTAATCAGAACTTTACAAAATCCACAATTCCACCACTAACACAAGTGGAGGGTTCAATTGCAACAGCAACCATAGAAAAAGCAAATCTACTAACTGAACAATTTGCATTCTACTCCACAGTCGATTTTCTGGGAAAGGCAGCATCCACTATCCTCACACTAGAATTCACAATGCCGGAAATTACTTTTCGACAGCGTCTAGTCAGGCGAATTTTGAAATCGCTCAATATCAACAAGGCGTTTGGCCCGTCATCGTACTTAAATAGTGCCCAAATGAACTCGCAGCAGTATTTTGCAGACTTTTCAACTTGTCTTACAAGAAAGGGGTTTTTTCCTCTTGTTGGAAGACTGCTCGCGTTCAGCCTATTTCCAAAAAGCGAAAGAAATCTCTTTCAAACAGACCAGTCGCTTTGCTATCAGTGATATCAAAAATCATGTAGAAAGCCGTACACTACCATATCCTCAAATATTTAGAAGGCTTCAAAATTTTGAGCGTTCATCAATATGGCTTTCGGAAACAAAGATTAACAGGCGATCTTCTATCGTATGTCACCCATATTTGAAATAACGCAATAGAGAAACATGGAGAGTCTAAGGCTTTTGGCCGTGGGTGGCATGAGGGTTTGCTGACCAAAATTCGATGCTATGGCTTGCCGTATCATTTTTGTGTATGCTTCTTCAACTTCCTGAAAGAACATTCCCTGCAAGTAGCCATCGATGGATATCTCTCGAATAACTTCATGTCAACGCTGGCGTTCCCCAGGGTTCCATATTGTCTCCAACCCTCTTTTTATTATATATATACGACTTATTGGTAGAAACCAAGAATCCTATATATTGCTTTGCTAACGACAGTACACTTGTCTCATCATTACATTTTTATTCCAGGGCACCCGCTGCGGATGTATATCTTTACCGGCAGCAGGAGGTGGAATACTTTAATGGGGATCTAGTAGTTATTTCGAATTGGTGTGAAAGTAACCAGATTCAATTCAATGCTACAAAAACCCAGGAATCGGTTTTCTCCAAAAAGAGTAATTTCTCCGAACCAGATATAATAATGTCAGGTCAGACAATTCTGCTTTCTGCTTCAATAAGTTCGTTGGGGGTTAAAATGGACACCAATATGTCTTGGACAATCATGTCGCTGAAATTGCAAAGGCTGCTTCTCAGAAACTTGGAACACTGTTTCAAACCCTAGAAAACTGTACGCACCTCAGCAACTTTTGATGCTTTATAAAGCTCAGATCAGACCTTCTTTGGAGTATCGTTCTCTTGTATGGAGTTCCGCTCCTAAACATACCCTGAAGCTGCTGGTTCCCATCCTAAAAAGAGTCATCCGCCTGATTGGAGAAGCGAACATCACTTGCAACCTTGATAATCTGGAACATCGAGAAAAGATTGGAGATTTGTCTCTCTTCTATAGATACTTTCAGAGAAGGTAATCAAGTGACTTGGCACATTTGATTCCACCAAGAGCAGAAATAAGCTCATCGTTTCGAAGTCGTACTCAGTACACCTCGAACTTTCTCTTTCCTTTGGAGAACGGCGTTTATGTGGAATTAACTTCCTGAGAACGTTTTTCCAAATGGATGTTATCTCCAGCGATTCAAATTCAAGGTGAATCACTACGTTCCCACAGGCACCGCTCTAAGAGCGCCTTAAAGATTTTCCTGCAGTGCTTGTGTTTTGTCCCTTGAAAAAAGAAGAATACCATAGTGCTGCCAGCACACAGTTCTCCGTTCCTCAAATGAAATATCTTCTGGCAGCTCAGGTAAGGTTTGCTGTACAAATTCTGAGTACTATGCACTTCAAAAAAATGTTCCAATTATACGCCCATCGAATGAAATAACAACTTGAATTCATACTCCAGATTTTTTGGAAGTGTACTTCCTGACCTCAGTGTGGATTTTCTGAAAAGTGGTAATGTGCATTCACTACTCCGTTCTTATGAAAACGGAATTCATTTGCCTATAAAATAATAAAAAACACAGTACGGTTGTGAAGTATAAGTGCAATGTAATGCAGTAGGCATTCTCTCAAAGTTAACAAGGTATCTGAGTTCTTTTAATAACTCTTTGGACAGTACTTTTGCCGAGTCCAATCTCAAGTGTCCCTCTACTTGGGAGTAGACAGCAATGTAGTTATAGAGTATTTCCTATATATTTTTCAAGTTTCAAGAAATAACATAACTTTGATTTTTTCAACAACTTCGCCAATGGATTCGTTCCTTTTCGCTGTCAATCTACTTCAAATGTTAGCGGAACGGTTCGTCCCTTTTTAACTGCAGAAAATGTTCTATAATTCTATGCACCTGCCAATTTCGTTAAAATGCGAGCAGAACGAATCGTATCTTTTATAAACACATGATATGATGTAGAGTTCTATGCGCTTGAGACGAGGTGTTGGTGGATTTCTTAATGATACCTATAATGGGCAAAAATTTCAAATGTCGTTTGTATCTTGCAACATTTGGAAACACACATATAGTAAGTCGCTTATTGCTAAATCCAGAATGATGGAAGTCACTAGCAGCTTCCTTTCTATGTTTATAATGGTAATTTTGATTTAGTTTTCAATTATTTTTCAGTTGACTTTCCATACTTTCAAACAACTTGACACTATCTGTATAACTTGTAATGTTTTAATGTCATACTGATATAACTATTGCAAACTTAAATATCGGGGAAACAATAGTTTTTTGTAGTGGTAGTATTTAAAATTTTTAACCAAACTTAAATTATAACCTAACCTAGGTTACACTACAGAAAAGTTGTAACTGAAACTAAAGAAAATATACCTCACTACAAGAAAAACCGATAAATCCCACATAAAACAGGAACTTCCAGTACTAGGCAGTTGTTTTAGATTGAGCATTGTTGGAAACCGTGACAGTTAGTTGTCAGAGTTTGCAATACCATTGCGGTGGAGATAGCTTTCTGTAGACGATACATAAAATGTATACATTCCCAATGACTAAACTGATATTTGAAGAGACACACGTCAATAAATTGAAAGCTGTCGTTTGGTTAGATCTACTTCTAAGTATTGTACCTGTACCGTTAAAGTAACACTTCCATAAAAAGTAAATCCGAAAACTTCAACCTTTGATTTCTCTCGATAACAATAGAAAGATACGAAATTGATATATCGCGCATGCGCAACGACATACCCGTACTTGCGTAACGTGTTCCAAACGGTATGCACTTACAAAAAAATGAAATGGTCACGTTTATTGGTCTGACTTTGAGACCCGAGCTGAATATCGGCGGCTGAGTTTGAATTTGTGAAATGTTGGTCCTGACAGTCCTATCGAAACAATCATTAGGATTTCGTTTTGCTGAAATGTACGGGGAATCGAGAAAATCGGAATTGATATTGTTCATTGAAATGCATTGCCCTAGCAAGTACATGCAAGCCTATATTTGGGAATGAGTGACTATTATCGTTATGATAGTTTTTATACACGTACGATGTATAATGGTAATTTTGGATACTTGAGTACAGAACACATTTCATCTAGTATAATGTCCCTTTTTTAACAAAATAAAACTATTACATTTTTCTTATTTTCCGCCCTTTCTGACCCTGTACTAATCAAATGATCACTTATATAATCTACATTTTTGAAAACCTATCGTTTCTTCAACTCTGAAGAAGTTTCGGATAAAGTATTGGAGAAAACTTGACATCTAAATTTTCTTAGTATTGGTCATTTCAATAGTTTTGTCCTTTTGAATGTCATGTGTTTTTGTGGCTCCATATCTCAATAAATATTAAATTATCTAAAAGAACAATTCGTTCAGGCCCGTCTCAAATTACCTACACTGTAGGTTAATGGACTGACACCTATCAGAAAACAACTACTTCCCTGGCTAACACCACGAAGGGCATTGGATAATCCGACAGGTGTCAGTGCAGGATTCTTCACTGAAGTTATTCCTGTATTGGCGGTACAACTGCCGCAATCGATTTTCAATTATTGGAACACACTTGCAGACCAGTTTCGGGCTGTTTGGCCACTCGTCAGTGCAAGGTAGTGTCTATCATCAACATAAAGTCGATGATTTCCGATAATTAAAGTATCCGGGTATCATTCTTGGAACTAGCGCTGAAGCGAACGACAAACAACATGTTTGTCATCGATCCATCTGCCTGTGAACGAGGTAACCAACCCCAAATAAAAAATTTGTCCAATTCCTAAAATAAGGAAGAAAACTCCACAAATTGAGTGGACATACTTGGAGACTGGCTGTCATTCAAATTATCTAAAAGAACAATTTGTTCAGGTTAATCTCAAATTACCTACACTGTAGTTTAATGGACTGACACCTATCAGAAAATATATAATAATATTTACTCCACTGTATATACTGATCGATAGAGAATTGTGATTCTGTTAATTTTTCAATGTTTTGCCTCTTTTCAGTTTGTCACTAAATGATGTCGTTAAACGATTTTTGGCCAATTTTTCTCTACGGATTCAGAGTAAACTAAAGCGTTGGCGAAACAGCTCAAAAATCAACCAGGCATTTGACAATGACAGTGTCAATTAACGCACTATTCGACGTTGGTTTGCCCAATTTCGTTTCGTATCTGAGTCATAATAATCTCCTGAGGACGCTAACTTGGTTAGCGAAACGCGTGTCGAGAGACCGTAATTTTTGTTCTGACGTTGAGAAACTATTTACAATAATACGAGGTCTGTTAAAAAAATAAGGTGAATTTTCATTTCTCATAAAATATTTATTGATTCATCAATTTTTATTTTGTCCCCTTCAGAGTAGTTCCCCTCAGATATAATAAAAATTTGTGCCAGCGTTTTTTTCAATCCTCGAAGCAGTTCTGATATGTACTTTTTTGGTCTCTTCAATCTTGGGAACAGGAAAAAGTCTCAGGGGGCCACATCTGGTGAATACGGTGGCTGATGCATGATTACGGTATTGCTTTCGGCCAAACAATTAAGAGCAAACAATGACGAGTAAGCAGGTGCATTATAGTGATGCAAGAACTCCTGGTGCACTACGCCACAGTAATATAAGAAAACAGTGATCAAAACCTTGGCTCTCCTGGGCTCTTTCATTGGGGCGATTAGACTTTGGGTTCGATCTCATATCCATAACCCCGTGATTCGTCAGGTGTCAAGTATGACACTTTTAAAATCAATACGAATCGCTGTTGATGTTCGCTCAACAATTGCTGAGCGATGCTCAGCGACAATTTTTTTCGGCAAACATTCAACAATTTTGGAACGAACTTCCCAAACGCTTCATGCCAAATTTTTTTTAAAACTGCATGGCATGAGACAAACGATATGCCGACATCTTCAGCAACTTCTCTAATAGTGATTCAACGATTCTCCATAACAATTTTCTCCATTTTCTCAGCATTTTCATCGGTTGTTGATGTGCTGGGGCGCCCAGGGCGAGCGTCGTCATTTACATCTTCTCGACCGTCTTTGAAAAGCTTTTTCCAATTGTAAACATTTTCTGACTCAGAGTACAATTCACCGTATGCCATTGTCAATATCTTGAGTGTTTTTGAGCAAAATTTTATGCAAATTCTTTGATTCCTTTTGTTCGATAGAAGAAAATCGTTGAACACGCAAAACACTCCTAATTCTTATGCCTATCACCAACAAAGTGAACATGCTAAACAGCTGAAACTGTGAACATCTGCTCGAGACGAGTGACCAACATAAAAAAATCGCTAATGGAATGTACGTAAGCCGCAAAATTTGAATATTCACCTTATATTTTCAACAAACTACATATGTTAAGTTCAGTAACGCTAGAAATATCGTTTTGTATGATTATTTCCTTTGTTTTTTAACTGAAGGATGCATTGCCCCAACTATAAATTTGAAGTTTCATCTTCAGTATTCATTTACAATTTGTTGGATCGAATGTTATTCAAAATCGCTGCAATTACTTGTATATGATTTCCAATATACGTCAAATTCAGTTCAAAAAAACAATTTATGATATTTTTTTAATTTTTATTGCACACATTAGGAAGCTTATGTAAATTACAATTTTTCCTTCATGATATAAGCAGGTGTATTAATAAAAAAAATATTAAATCAAATTCTAGCTAGCTCATCGTAAACCTGCAATAATTGACATACCAACATAGCCATGTGAAAGTTTTTGAATTTGGTTCAAGTGATGTAAACTTGACCTACGCGCGACATACTACGTCAGGCGTTTTTAATATCGACACATGAAAACATTTTCAAGCCATGTAAAAATAGGAACGTTTCTGTATGATGCCAAATCCAATAAACACTATAGACCAGGCCATAAAATATGAAGCACCTACTAGATAAATCGCAGTGTTTTTGATGATCAACACTTCACGTGAGAGAAATTGAGCAATTTTTTGGAATATTTTCAAAGCAAAAAATTTGATTAGTCAATTCAGCAAGTGAATATTTACGCTAGTGCCTTGGAAATAAGCCAACAGAAATATTCGAAGTAGATATAATAATGATAAAGAAGGTATTTCAAACTTGAATTGATTGAATAATGATAGTTTCGATGAAATACCTACATATAGGCCGTTCCAACGAAAACTTGACTCCCCTGCAAGTCAGAAACGGACATGTAATTGAAAATTTCAAAAGACACATTAATTTTTATTCCTAGGGGGACTAATTCTGATGTGAAAATCATACCCGAAACGTCACCCCCTGCGGTCAGCAGCCCCCCATTTTTTTTCAATGGCATGGGGGATCGGGTGATACATCATTTGAAAGATCTTTTGTCCCTCTATTACCTCTGTAATTTTTTAAAAAATGGTTCATTCGTTATTGAAAAATTCTACTTCAATGTAGAACTCCTGTGAGTCATATCTGAATTTCATTCCATAACCAATGTTTGAAATACAAACTGAGTAAAGAAAAGTATCTTCTGTATAATGCAGTGTTCATATAGAAGTATTTGTTTCGAAAGAATTTTTTTCTTTCGTGTAATTCAATGTTTATATGAAAGTAGCTGTTTCAGGAGGACTTTCTATCAGTTTGTGTCTGAAAGTCACTTCTTTGGATGATCTACACATCCATGTATAGAGTTACTTATTTGCAAATTGATTACTTCCTTCCTTTCTTTGGAAGATTCCCTTATCCTCTTTTTTTGTATCAAG
>WOGP01001959.1:0-17750 GCA_015342065.1 Leptinotarsa undecemlineata
TATTCATGAGGACAATACTCCAAAAAAGGTCTGATCTGAGCTTTATAAAGCATCAAAAGTTGCTGAGGTGTGTTCGGTTTTCTGGTTTGGGAAAATGTTCCAAGCCTTTGAAAAGCAGCCTTTGCAATTCCAGCGACATGATTGTGCCAAGACATATTGGTGTCCATTTGAACACCCAACAAACTTATCGAAGCAGAAAGCGAAATTTTAAAATGCAATTCTTGGAATCGCAGTCCGCGTAGGGTCTACTGGTTTTCGTGAGGCTGCTACGGATAGTGTTACCGGATCTGAAGCAGGTTCTAATGTTGTACTTGGAACCAATTCTTCTTATTCTCTCTGATAATCCTCTGATATAGGGGAGTGCAAGCACTGATTGTGACGGGTTCTCTTCCTTGCGAGGCTCCTGCTGTCTTTTAGCCAAAGTATTTTTTACCATCGCTTTGGAGTAGCCATTCCGTTGAAGATCATCTTTGATGATGTCTAGTTCCTTTTCGAGACCTTCCTTCGTATTACAGAGCCCGTAAGCACGGTCTAATAGAGTCTTGATGATTCCTCTTTTAGTTGATTGATGGTAGTTGGATTCGTAATTCAGATACTATGGACCTTGCGCATGGACTTGTGTTGTTTTGAAAATCAAATCCTAAACTCGTTATAAGACCATTTTTATATTAAGGCAATAGATTTTTTCAAAAAAGTTCTCTCATCAGTTAACTTCTTTCGTACATTTTTTCAGGCGATAATTACCAGCCATAATAGCTACGTATTCGGTTCGTTCGAAACAAAAATCGTATCCTTATCACCCTCTCGAATCGCTCTCAGAATAGACTGGATTTTCAGTCAACCGAAATAAAATCCATCTCCTCGAAGAAAAAACGTATCTCTTCTAATGACTCCCTAACACTTTTTCCCGTTCTTTTTTATTCGACTTGACACCTGAATACGTGCGGTGCTTGTATAATTATATAACGAGTGTTTAGACATCCGGCATTTGAAAAGTGTCCGCATAATCAAGGGCTATCGTTCTCTATTTCCGTTAAGGAACAATTAACTCGTTTTGGTTAATGAGCGTTCATATCGAGATGGAGATGGGCCGGCGAACAACAGGTTTGACAGAGGGATTGGAAATTGATTGGTTGTAATTGTGCCCAAAAAATCATTTCTGAGTTCATGGCCGGAAACAGGAAACAGAGGTTATTATTGAGACACTCCGAAGTCCACCATTGAAGCATGTTCGAAAATGGTTTGCTGTATACTCTGTCCATCTAAGCAACAGAGTGCTTCAAAACATTATCATGCATAGTCCCAGACAAGGCTGCTTCTACAGAATCGTACTAAAAAAAATTATTTTATTTTCAGTAATACGCGGCTGGATTTTTTTTAGGTAGAGTGTAGGGACGTTTTAAAAATTTTAAACCGTATATCTGTATCCGTACAAAGTGGACAACTCACTAGGAGACATCTCCTTTATATCGGCAGGTGAAGCCCAAGACTCGCCGAACACACACTCTCTTTGGAAACCTTAAGGTGTCTCACGGGGGCCTTCGTGAAGGTTTTGAAAGGTGCAGCGACATTACTGTCGTTGCGCGGCACTTTCCTGCAGGGGCAGCAGGTTTCTTGCCTTTATTCCAGGCGAAGCTCTTGGCGCCAGCTGTAAGAAGTGCCCTTGCTGTTGAAGGCAGAGTGGTGGAGGTGGAAGGTGCACTTATAGTTGCTGCCACTCCTGCCTCTATCGCTATCTTTCTCCTGTTGGCCTCGGTGCCACAAATGGGCTTACGCCTTGGCCTTTGTATTATATCACCAGGGGATCTGCTTTGTCCAGCCTCATTCCGAGCGGTAGATTGGGGTGGACATTTCTGTTCATCCTCAGCCACCGCATTGAATTGAGATGAGCATTTCTGTCCAGCCTCATGATTTTTTTTAATATCTGCTTTTGTATTTGTTTCATTTATGTGTGTTTCCACGAGTAGCAGAGGAAGAGTTGATCACTCTGGAAGAGTCCCGCATTACCAGAGGAAGGCTGATTACAATGTTTCACCCGGTTCCCCAAGAGGATCGTTCATAACCGCATATACCCCTGTGGCCAGTCAGCTGTCGGCACGATTCCTTACACCTTAGCTTGGGTAGGCTGGTCCACGGTGGCATGTTTTGCAAAGGCTTTTGGGGAGTTTTAGTTTCCCATCCGTAAGGCCACATTGGCTTCCCGGACAGGGCCTCCAGTCCCCTGGCCGTTTTCCTATCCGCCACCTGGGGACGCGCCCGATAGGTATCCCAATCCACGAGATGTTACCAAGGAATAAATGGTCACAATGTTATGTTAATAATAATGAAAAACTTGGATGGAAGTTTATAACATCCTAGCTATAAATGATTGAAGTATGGGAGGCTAGATCCTTTATACCCACTAATTAACATCAAAATGAATGAGAAAAGAGAATCAACTGTCAAAAATATATAATGAAATAAAATGAAGATAACAAGACAAGAGACCTGCTAACACAGAACACAACATAAGAAAGACCATCACACACATATCTTCTCCTGTTCTGATCAAACAGATCTAATGCCATATATACATGCTAGCTTGTTAAAATAATTAGTGAAAGTAATCCTATGAGTTGAACTGTGAGATTGATAGGGTTGGAAAAACAATTGTCCCGATCAGCACCACCATGCGAGACATCCATTGCCCATACATGGAGTGAAGAAAAGGTGTCAAACGACTGGAACCACCAAACAACTAAATAACCATACCATTATAATGAATGAAATAAGAGTTTATGGAAGATCAAGGCAAGGGAAATTTAGTTATCAATGAGGTTATCAATAGCAGAGTTGATTTCAAGTAAATTGAGTAAAGTGTCTTTTTGGCAAATATGGAAAATATCTAAATCAGAATCAATATCAAAACTATGGTTGTAATTAAGGATGTGATTAGAAAACGAACTTTTTGTATTAGAATCATTCAAGTATAGATTTCTGAAATCCAACATATGTAGCGGAACAATTTGGTTGTGAACAAGAAATTCTATGAACGCCTGGTTTATTGGAGATTGGTACTTTATCTTTAGTATTAACTAACATTTGGAAATAGGATCCATAGTATGAAAAAAAAATCATTACAGTCTGGAAATATTTGATATATCCTATGAGGTTTTATCTGAATAGGGAATAGAACAATATTGATTGGAGTCCTTGGTAGAGATTAAAATACGAATAAAAAATTTAAAATTTAGTTCTGTGTTTGTTATAGCAGAGAAATCATTATTATGACCTATTTGTCTAATAATATTCAATTCTTTATCGAAATTATTAGGTGACATCGGAATATTAAATAATCTGTAAAATATTGAATTAAATGCTGCACATTTATGGGAATACGACGTTGAGGAATATTATTGTATATCATAAAATGATATTATATACTATCTCCAAATCATCGAAAAAATGTTTCGCAATCAACTTACATCACTCGGATTCAAACCGGATTCCATCGCCAACCCAATCTGGATTTCATACTAGGAACATACTAAATGCTAATGATGTTAATGAAAATACATGTTTGTTATTATTGAATTTCAGAGAGGTGTTTCACACGTTGAATCATTCTTTACTATTGAAAAAATGTACTTCGGGTGTGATATGACAACAACTTCTTTTTCCAAGAGCTATTTATCTAACAAAAGACGAAGAGTACCAATTGGTAATCAGATTTCAAGGCACAAAGTCATTGAAAGAGGGGCTCCACAAGGTACCACTTCGGAACTTTCTCCACTTTCCTGGTATATTACTGATATTCATCTTATCTGAACCATGGTAGTGTACGTCAGTACGCAGATGATACACAACTCTATTATTCATTTTCCTCTAAATACATTTTCCCACTTTGGCAGTGATCGGATTTGAAGATAATCGAAGGTTTCTAGTGCTCATAATTTTGTATTCAATGAAAACAAAACCGAAATGTTTCTTTTTGGCAGTGATGAAATAGTAAAAGTTGAGAATGTCAACATTACGATAAAAACATGATAAAAGCTTTAATACAATCAGTGTAAAATTTTAGGAATTTTCACTGACGCTAACATGGAGGTTAGAAAGTCTTATCCTAAGTTAAAATTGCTGTGTATGCATAATGACACATTCGACAAAAATTTTTGATTATGTAACAATTTGATTATGTCATATAAAATATTATAAACATACTGAAAACCAGAACTCAGCGCATTCATGATTCAATACCAGACAGCGTTGCTTCAGCCCGCCTAGGTCTCATAAGAGGTACTGGGCTGAACCACAAATGCGTTGCTGGACTCAACTGTCCTTGAAGGACAATCCTGAGTAGATAAGGTCGACAATATCTTCCCTTATGAAGACGTCAGCAATGGAATCGATAGAGAACTATATCCTCATATATGAAAGATAATGAGGCTCCCCCAGGGCGGTGAGTTGCGATGCTTCAGCAAAAGACATAGGACGAATCTCGTCGGCTGTCGATATTGAAGCTTGGCTTACAACTTAATCACGTCCGTCAAATGCCAAAATTGAAAGATTCAACGTAGGATAACCAAAAAAACAGTGTACCTATCGTATGAAACTCTTAGAACCTTCTTTAAAGGTGCGTATTCACCAAAAAAGTGAGCACGAGCGAACAAGAGTGAACGAGCATTCTGTATCAATAATCGTCTGGTGAGTACGGGCTAGCGAGCGAGCGAGCGAACGTATGCTTGTTCGCGTTCAGAAAAGATCGAGAAGAAGGCGGTACATCAAAAGGTGCTCGCACAAAGTAGGTGGATCAACTACGACTACGAACTTGAAGATAGTCGCTCTGGTGTGGACGAGACATCAATATGTCGAGCAAACACGAGCGAACACGAGCAAACATACACGAATGCTCGCTCATGCTCGTTGTGCTCGCTTTTTTGGTGAATACGCACCTTAAGGTGCGTGAAACTCCCTAGACTAAAGAGTTTCGACGAAAATAAAAATGGTCGCAGACAAATTTAGAAAAAACGTTGCTGACAATTAGTCAGTCTTATCTCTTCATGGACTTAATTTTAATTTAATTTAATTTAATTTTTAATTTAATTTATTTATTCACCAATTGAGATACACTGGGTATATATGGAATGTTAATTTCACCCATGAGAATAAGTGGACCCCCACCGGTACAGGGTCAATTTTGAAGTAGAAAATAATTAACAACCAAATCCAAAAGTTTGTGTGAATCGATGGTACTAAGCAAAATTATACAGAATCGCCGTATTTTACCTTTCATGATTTGACTATTTCAAGATTTTCCCAGACCAATGTCGATGCCATTCTTTTTTTAAAGGTAAACTTTATGATAGTACTTTTTGTGACTATTCAGCCAAATAACGAACTTGGTCGAGGTATACTATCGTCAAGGTATATAGGGTGTTTCTTAAAACTTTATATATATTTTTGAGGAGGTGATTCCGTGAATGATTCTGAAAAGAAAACTATTTTAAATATATATCCTTTTCAATATTTATATGACGTTGAGAGGAATATTGCATATATCATAGAATGAAAATCGTGAAACTGAAAAGGAATTTTTCGTAAGCCCACTCATGGTAGCCGCAATAGGTACTTACGTGTGTTTTTCAGAAATTTACTCAAAAATTGTTTTCATTTTTGTTACTTAAGCTTATCACGCAATTATCAACGTATTGTTCTTGGCCTACTTAGTTAAGAATAGTTTTTATGTCAGTAATTGTCATAGATTACCATTTCATTGGTATTTATAAAAGATTTTTGTCTATTTGAAGAATTCAAAGCTGTTGAATATTAAGTTTCATAGAGAAGTAAACAAATAACAAGTTTTTGCTACACTACACATTAAAATTTTCATCAAACGAGAAAATTTTCAAGTTTTTAGCAAGTTTCGAACGCAACGGGATTTTCTAAAATGAAAATCATCATTTTCTAAAACATACTATGGAGTATCTTTTATCATCTCTGTTACTCCGTACTGGTGAGTCTTATAAAGCTCAAATTTGGTATATAGGTCCTTCTTAGATCTAAGATGCGCACTAAGAAAGGATTTGCAAATATTCCAACTGGGGTGCATTTATATATGAAAATTACTTTTTCATCACTGTTTCTCCGTAGCGCTATATTTTCGGAGGCTGAAATTTTGTATGTAGGTTTGTTTTATTTTGTAGATGTGCAATAAGAAATGATTTTTAAATATTCCAATTAGGGCGTCAGCAACGAGAAAAAGGGAATTCATTAAATTACTGTCTGTTTTTTCCTACCGCTAAATTTTCGGAGGCTGAAATTTTGCATGTAGGTTCGTTTGATAATGTAGATGTGCAATAAATAAAGATTTTCGAATACATCAACTAAAGTCAACTTTTCATCAGTGTTTGTTTTTTCCTACCGCTATATTTTCGGAGGCTGAAATTTTGTATGTAGATCTCGTTATATGTTGTCGATGTGCAATAAGATTTTTTTAAAATATTCCAACTGAGGCGCAGCCGCGAGGGAAAAGTCTCGTTTATAAAATGAAGTTACCTTTTCATCACTGTTTGACTTTTCCTACCACTCTATTTTCTGAGGCTGGAATTTTGTATGTAGATTTCGTTTAATGTTGTAGATGTGCAATAACATGTTTTATAGTCACTTCTATAAAATAAAATTCCAACTGGGGCACAGCCCCAATGGAGAAGGCGCAGCCCCAATGGAGAAGGCGCGCTCGTAAAATAAAGTTACCTTTTCATCATTGTTTCATTTCAGGCGCATTCATAAAATAAAGTTACATTTTCATCATAGTCATTCTGTACTGCTATATTTTCGGAGGCTAAAATTTTGTATGTAGGTTCGTTTTATGTTGTAGATGTGAAATAAATACTCCAACTGGGGTGCAGCCGCGATGGAGAAGGGTCATTCATAATACAAAGTTACCTTTTCATCACTGTTTCACTGTATTGCTATATATTCGGAGGCTATAATTTTGTATGTAGATTCGTTTTATGTTGTAGATGTGCAATAAATATTCCAACTGAGGCGCAGCCGCGATGGAAAAGGCGCATTCATAAAATAAAGTTACATTTTCATCATTGTTTCTCTGTACTGCTATATTTTCGGAGGCTAAAATTTTGTATATAGGTTTGTTTTATGTTGTAGATGTGAAATAAATATTCCAACTGGGGCGCAGACGCGATGGAGAAGGCGCGTTCGTGAAATAAAGTTACCTTTTCATCACAGTTTCTCTGTACTGCTATATTTTCGGAGGCAAAAATTTTGTATGGAGGTTCGTTTTATGTTGTAGATATGTAGATGTGCAATAAGAAAGAATATTCAAATATTTTAACTGAGGCGCTAGCTGCGGGAAAAAAAGCGCTTTCATAAAATGAAGTTACCTTTTCATGACTATTTCCTTATACCAGTATATTTTCGGAGGCTAAAATTTTGTATATAGGTCCGTTTTATATTGTAGATGAGTAATAAGAAATTATTTTCAAATATTACAATTAGGGTGCCAGCCGCACGGAAATACTCTTGAAATGATAACGGTTTTACAAATGAAAGTGCTGCGTATAATCAGGGATATGAATTTCAGAAACCCCTAGTGGTGGATTTTCCATGTTTATAACTTAACTAGCGACCCGCCTCGGCTCCGCATGGGAATGCTGATACTAAATATAAATATAAACAGCGATTGCTGCTAATCATAAAGTGCTATAGGGTGAAGCGCAACCTCCGACGCGCTATTTATAAGCTTGCGTCGCCGGCCACTCGGCCGGTACCGCCACAACCGCTATGTCCCTGCATTTCCAATCTGTAATATTTTCGAAAATATTTATTTGAATTATATGCTGTAAAAAAGGCCACATTGATCCATCGCGGACTTATTGTAGACTTTTTCAAGGTGTACAATACTGTAGTACATTTTTTATTTATATCGTAGGGTTCAGCCAGCGTTTGCAATGTAAGTGCGAAAAATGTGTTATATACATATAAATCTTCCTCTTGAATCACTCTATCTATTAAAAAAACCAGCATCAAAATCCGTTAGGTAGTTTTAAAGATTTAAGCATACATAGGGACAGGAAACCGACTTTGTTTTATACTATGAAGTGATAGTGACATAATAAACATAACTTACCATAACATAACCACGAATTCAAAGAGAGCATTTTTTGCCATAATTCAATTGATGTATAATAATTTACCTCTACAAATAAAGATCATATCAATAAATTTAGGTCTGCATATTTATTGTTTTCAGAACTCTATTGTATCAGTGACCGCCAAATCAGATTTTTTTATAGAATCTGTTATTTTCGTTTCTTATATATACTTGATATATTTCAGTTATCTTTTAGATAACATTATTCGTTTTTACATTGGACGTATTTTTAGCTTTGTGTCTTCTAGAATTGTCTTGCAGTGAAATGTATATCGATGCTTACATCTGTCTATTCTTCCTACACACTTGGAAATTTAAACCCTTGTGGACCTTTCTAATGAATACACCATCTATGTTTTTTCGGTTGATAGCATGAGCAGCGTCAAAATTATAGCTAAATACGATCCATTTGGAGGCAGTCCATCCATATACTTCGAAGAAATTATTATGTCAAATGTCAGAAGGCAAACTAAATGTACTCCCCGCTGGCTAATTGCCTTATCAACTTGTTCCATTTGTGCATGTTTGTAGAAAGAGCCGAGACCTTGAAGAAACAAATCAACTCTGAATATTTGTTTATTGACATGTTCACGAGGTTCCAAAAAAATGTATTTGCTTTCACGATCACCTAATCTCATCAAAAAATGCAATGATTATGTAAACAACCGTATTATGTTCCGAAACATAGTAAACAACCTTGTTTCAATCGAACAATCAAAAGTCTAAAACTCTAGTTATCAAAATACCCCCAGAGGAGGGGCCTCATTACCATTGGTCGTCCCTTCCTTCAATTTAACGAAGACATCGAATCGACTTCGAAAAAAAAATTGATATGATTTTTTTGAACGAATCGACGCGTGCGCGCCAACATTTGAATGTCGTTCTTTCAACAATCAGATTCCAGTCTATTCCGAACATTCGAATAAGACGGTCGATTAGTGCATACTCGTGCAAATTAAGTAAACATTTGAAGGTTGTTCAGTTTATGCGTGTTGATTATTGTTTGATCTAGTGACCCATGTGACTCTTGCAGACATTGATCGTGTGTTTTATGATATATTTCTAGTCTGCTGTGATGTTTTTCTTCATTACTTTTCTGTGATATTGAGGTGAGACATAGTTAAGTTATTTTGGTCGGAGTTTTGACGTATAATTTCATCACTGGGAGTAGTGCTGGCGGTTGCGTTAGGAATCCTACATGCAACAGGTCTTTCTTTATACGGAAGAACACAAGTACTACGTCTTCATAGCGTTCAAATCGTTATCACCAACCAATAGTCATCTTAAGAGCAACCCTTAGAAGTATTCATTAGGCTTGTGCACCTTGAGGAAAGGTGAGGGTCCTACATTTTAACATGCAATCCCAAACAGGTGTTCATGAATTCAATATACCAAACTAAACTCAGGAGGGTAACACTGACATTACCAACGCTACAAATCATTTCATGTGATTATTCTGCATCAAGAGAAACTATTTTCAACTTTTGTCGCTACTTGCCTACCTCAAGTCATTTTATATAAAATATTCTCGACTAAGTATCGAAGACAAAATAAAAACTTAAAAAACATCAAGTGGTACATATTACAACTTATTTTTCTAAGATTTCTCTACTGAATTAGGGGAAATTACACTTGAATAAATCTGAAAATCATTCCGTTCAAGAGAATTCGAATCTGGAGAATGTTGTGGTCGCTATCCTTTCCTCTCTTCAATGCGGTTAAGGAAGTTCAGTACAATGCCACTAAAATTAGAGGGCACTTCATTGTGCAGAAATCACATATTCCAAATGAATAAACATTAATGGGCAGACCCATTCATTGAACCTGCGTTGCGAAACAGAGTTGCCAGTCAGTTCTTTTAATAAATAATTCCTGCTCCGATATTGATTTCCATGTCGATTCTAGACTGTTCACTTCTGAAAATTAAAATACAAAGGTTGAACGAGGTTGTCACGAATGAAACAAAACAAAAAGTTCAAAAATGAATCATTATTAGGTCACTAATATTCCAGTGAATAAAATGGAATTCTAAAAATAAACGTGGTAAATATTCACTGAACAACTGAGGAAGGAAATAAAACTGACTAAAGGATTTAATAGGGAGATTTTTTTAGATTTCGGATCTTTAAATATTAAAGAGTGGTGAACTTTCAGAGGAAGGAAGAGTAATACAATTGTCAAAAAAACACACAAAGATTTGTAAATCATCACTTTTTCTGGTACACCAAAACATAAAAAATGTATACAGATATCAATCACAGGACTATGCTTGTGACTATGTTTTGCTGTTTTCTAGACTTGAGAACAGTTTATGAAACGATTGATGGTTGTACATTGTAAAAAAAAATTGCAAATGCTAATCTAATTGGAAATTGCACAGCACACGTTGCACATGAATGAGCAGGTTTATGAAATGTAGGTATAATAGGGATTCGGGGTATTAATATATTTTCACCTCGGAACTTGCCATTTAAAATGCTGGCTTCGATAACGGTTTTCATTGATTTTCTGATGACTAATCGCGTGGGGTTGTACAAACGTGGTGAATTCAAATTACGGAGCGATCCAACATTCAGTTGTAAATTATGCGGTGACATGCCTGGCAAATACAATGAGTTAAAAACTGTATTGGATAATTCACAGCTTCGGTGGCATCTCAAACTGTATATACGCTCGATGGATAAAAAATAATAGTAGTCGAAAACTGTGTAGGCACTGAAATAAGGCTTATTGTGTGAGAGAGACAGGTGATCGGATTTGTTCTCATCCCTACTCCGTGCTGTGTACTGAGTGAGAAGTAACACCGGTTGACAACTGGCGGGAATAACAGATCTATGATCAGAGTTGAAAATGAATGCATTACTAAAATGGCTATACAAAAATAGGATTTGGTTAAAGAAGGGCAAAAATTGAGGGTTATATGTATTTAGTAATGCTACATTGTGAAAAAATTATAACAAAGAATTTTGTTAAAAAAAATTTAATAATATTTGGGGGGAATACCCTTATCACTTAGGGGTATAAAAAATAGATTAAATCATATTCTCAGCCCTACCAAATATACATATAACATTTCATGGAAACGGGTTAAGCCGTTTTCGAGGAGTATGACAACTAACAATGTGACACGAGAATGTTATATATTAGATACCTATATCATTCGAGCAAATGTTCAAAATGTTCTTTTTAAACCTCCTGACAGTAAAATAGTCTATTTTCGAATTCGTTTCAACGCTTTGGAATGTTTATGTGGTAATGTTAGCACAAGTTTCGTTAATTATATCTTTAAGTTTCCGTATTGTCTCAGGTTGCGTGAAATGAAATATGAGTCAAATCAGGTGAACGAGCAGGCCATTTCAACGAACCGCGCCTATCAATACACAGGCCTAGGTATGTCTGATCCAACCAATCCCTTACAGACCTAAAAACTGTGGGAGCGCACAATCTTGTTGGAAAACAACTAGATTATCGAATTCATCTTGATTGATCGCCATAATTTCTTGAATCCGTGGATGAATGAGGGTTTGAAGAATATCCAAATATAAATCACCAGTTAGATTTTCATCCAGATATACGAGAATAACAATTATATATCTCAAAATTCCTGTTATGACCTCGAAAAATATATGGGTTTATGTCTGACTAATGTAGCACATTTCAGCGGTTGACATTTCCGTTTAAGAAAAAAGTGAATTCGTCACTGAAACAAATACTTTATATGCAGTTTGGATTTACAGGGTTATCGTCATCTATTTCTTGTAATATCTTCAGTTTATAAGGGTGAGACTTATGTCTTCTGAGGTATTTTTGAAGGTGATTGTTAAGACATTATTCTCACGAGCAACTGTTGCAACTCTAGCTCAAACTACACTTCCAGTTGTTTGAAATTTCTTTGGCGTAAATAAGGATTGCTTCTGTTTTTTTTAATGATCTTGCACGAACAATTGTTGAAAATGTGAGGCGAATTGTTAGTGTCAATAGTGACAGTTGACAAGCTGTTTTTTAACAAGTTAAATATAATAATCGATCAACTTTTACGTAATTGGAAAATTAAGCTTCAATCCATTTGAAGCTCCATTTGAAGTTTTACCGTGTTAGGAATCACAAGTTTCTCAACTTCTGAGAGTTGTCGTTCGTATGGGGGCGACAGCTAATTAACGGAAAAACAGATTTTTTAAACAGATTTGTTTTCGTGAAGAAACTTTTGGATCTCGAAGAGAAAAATACATTCCTTAGTGAAAGGAATGAAGTATTATCTAAGATAAGGGTGTCAAATTGAAAATCAAGCAGAAAAAATGTCAGAAGGAAAGTGACAACATTTTTTTTATCATTTCGGTCATTCTGATTTAAAATTGAACAAAGTATACGCCTAATTAGGTGTTGCCTAATTTTCAAATTTTGTATTATCTACCATTTCGGATATAGCAGTTATCTCGATAGTTACTGTTATGCGATATAAAATACCTATAAAAGAGTTTTCATTTGAAAATTTTGAATTTGAAATATGGTATGTGCAATAGCACAACTTTATAACAACTAATAACAATTCTAGTTTATTGAACAATTCCTTGATTTTGTATTATGGCCCATTATCGAATTCACTACACGTGCTTATCTAATTCCATTGACTGTTGACACCTAGGTCGAAGATCATTTGAAATTATAGAACCTTTTATTTGTTTTTAGTGATAAATTTGTAAAATTTGACAATCAAATTCTACAAATCATTTATAGGAACTGTAATCAGATAATTTTTCAATTTTTGAGATCAATAGTTTCAGTCGTTAATAGTGAAATAATATTCAGTGGCAATTTGATGATGAAATGATATTCAAGGCAAACCGCGTAAAATTACGTGAGTTACTCAATGTTTTCTAACTAAAATACATTTTATTATTAGGATTAGGTTTTCTATTCAACCAGAGTAGGTTATAATATTTGTATGCCTTTTATAGTTGGCCTCTGAAAAAGTAGTGCGAGAGTAACCATTCATGTTGTTACAAAAATTAGGGAGACACAGTGCTTTTTCCACTCTGAAGTTTATTTCTGAAAAACAAAATTTTTAAATGCTTCAATAGCCTCTTTAGGTATTGAAAATGGCTGTCGAAGCATTTTTTATTTGACAGAGTAATAGAAAAATTTGTTGTGTAAGCTGTTATCTGAATACGATCACAGAGTTTTCACCAAATAATCAATTTTTGATATGCTCTAGAGAGTTGGTGTGTCATGATGAAGAATGATACAAAGTTTTGAGGTGCGAATCCATTTGTAACTAATAGTCCTTAGTGTGAGCGCGAACACGTTACGTTATGGCTAGTGGAGACAGTGTAGGTACAGTTGCATGCCATCCCTAACAACTTCGACACGCGTAACAATCCGAATTTGAGTTTGTCGCACCAAAGGTCTGTTGCATTTTCATCTTTAACTACTTTGTCATGAGTAATCGTACGAGCTGAACCACTATTTGTTGGTTTAAAGCCGTCGCATCAAAGGATTGTTACTTACACACGGTATCGCGTATCTTTGCCTGTTGCATGTGGCGTTGTCTCGTATATACGACCAGAACTTGAAATGCTTCCGAAAGCGCACCGTGTTCTCCCGCAACGAGCTTGACATATACGATAAAAAAACGGCATGTAACGTGACCGTTAACCATGTTACGTTACAGCTAGTGAAGACGGAGTACTGTTGCATTTTAATCCGTACCACTTTAACACGCGTAATAGTGTATGGCCTGAACCTCGTTCGGTTCGAATAATTGATACGACCAAAACTCAAAATGCCTCTGAACCGTGTCATATCGCAACCAACCGAACACCTACTAGTGGCGACTCGTTTGGCCGAGCATAATGTAACGGATAACCTTTCTTTGCTTGTTGAATGCGGCGTGGTATCGTACCTTGTTCGATTATGTTACGGAATAATGCATACGAGTAAATCTCCGAATGCTTCCTAGAGCGGACTATGCCATTGGCTAATATGGATACCCGCCTGTAACTCGAACCACCATTTTGTGTAGCGTAATTTCGTACCTCGTTCGTTTATGTTATGTTTATTACGACCAAAACTCAAAATGCGACGCGTGTCATCTCACAGCATGTAGGGTAATACGTTACGGAACATTGAACGCGTCTATCTGTTATACATGACGACTAGTTGAGACGAGCATTTACGTGAAGCTTTCTTTGCTTGTTAAATGCGGCGTTTAATCTTGCCTTCTTCGGTTATGTTGCGGATTAACTGACACGACCAAAACTGAAAATGCGTGGCGCCACGTGGCTTCTATGTGCACCAGAAAATGCCAAATGGATTTGCAAATGGATCACTAAATAAAAATATTATAATAAATGCCATTTTTTCATTACCTTTCGAGATATCATAAATCTGAATTAATTGTAAGTAACACCTACATGCTAACGCTGGTTTTGAAAATTAACAACGTGGCATTCCTTCGAATTGGCAAACGCTCAATTATAATTCACGTGAAATCGTCATAAATGTTACTATTTGTTTTTCATGTGCATTTTATCTAGTCGGTCAGGCAATTCATTTTCATGTTCATTGAAAGTATCGTGCTCTCCTGCTGAAACTGTGTTCCATAAATGTGATTGGGTCTTTTGCTAGACTTGATCCAGGAATTCTCAAAAGATAACGAACTAGGTCAGTTAGGTCGATGATGACACTTTCTTCAAAATAATATCGTTTATTTCTATCAAAACTATAAAATGATGCAAGTTTTACAGCCATGAAATACATATTTGTCAACCATCGAGTCGTTAATACAATTGATTAAATTTAATTCTTCCACAGGGTGTTTATTAAACATTCGGCAAATGTTTAAAGGACTATTCCTTGAACTACTCTAAGGATATTTTCTCCTCTGATGATTTTTGATAGGGCGCTTTGTTACGAAGATACGGAGCGAAAAATGATTTCGAGTTTCCCAGCTCAGGTGTAAGAACCCAATCTTCTCCACGTCGACTCCGGAACTCTTTCATAAACACCAGTATCGTTACTAATTTACATTCTGCAATTATCCGATTTCTCAAATCTTCCACATCTTCCACTGGAGAAGTATAAACTATAAACTAACTAATTCGTTAGATTTTTCATTGGTAGGCCACTGTAATACGCTATACATTTATTTCGGATACATTAATTATTTTAAAATTCCCAAATTGTTATTGTTGAAATTCTTTTTCGCTTCGTATCTTCGAAACAAAGCGCCCTATCAAAAATCAACAAAGTATCCTTAAAATAGTCCCTTAATTTTTTGGCGCGTGTTTAATAAACACCCTGTATTTAGATATTCAGTTGGATTCAGAGAATAATCTTAATGAATACCACTCTCGATCTAAACATTTTCTCAGATAAATGTCCAGCATTAGATGAAACTACTCGTCCTACGAACTCGTGTTTGCAAAGTAAATGAAATAAACGTCCAACCCAAATTGTGATAAGTCGTTTTTTTCCAAATCAGGAGTTCTATGAGCATTAAAGAATTTCAGTTCCAAATTCCAACGTTCATAAACTTTTCAAAAAATTCAAACATATTTGTGAACTACAAGTATGATTGGTCTCGCTGGTGTCTGGAATGTTATAAACATTTCATTCACACTTTTCTAGACCAATTCTTTAATAATTGTATTGTGGTTGAGAATGATAAAGTACGCAGTTGATATTACGGTTTGTTTATACTAGGAATACTTCAAAGGCTTGACGAATATAAGTCAGTACATTTTAGAAAAACATCCTTATCCAAAACGGCGTCGAAAGAAAATGGCAGATCATAAATCTTAGATACCTAGTTAATATATTAAAACTGAAATATAAGTATATAATGAAAACAAATAACTCTTAGAATGATGAATCAACCATGAAAGAACAACATAAATTCACCAATCTACCTGTTGATGCTACCGTGTAGGGAAACGCGCCTTAAATAAAATTCATTGTGAAAATTCTATAGTTATTATTATAGACAATAAAGTATAGTCTAGACGAAGTTAGGCTCGATCCATACTATGATGCCGTTCTCGGTCAGATTTCGCTCCGGTCTTGGTCCGATCAAATCTCGCTGTGTCTACACTACTAGCACAGCTTACTTACTATACTACTAGTTCCACATTCAGTCTGTCTCGATCCATGGTCGACATAGGGCGTTTTTCGAAATAATTGTACTCGCCAAAAATGACATTTAATTTTTCAATCGAAGAATTAGCGATAATAGCTATTAGTTTGGACGAACAGAATATAAATGAAAAAAAATTATAACATAAAATGAAAATAACTAGAATGTGGATACATCCCAGTTTACTAACGAGAAAAGAAGAAGGCGAATATCACACGTTATATCGTCATTTGATAGACGAGAAGAAAAGTTTATTATTTATGATCAAAGTACTTACTTTTTTCAGAATTACATGATTTATTACTAGCCATACTAGAAGAAAAATATAACGTCTCCTTGCAAGACCGAAGAAAGACTGGATTTGAAACAAAAACATATTCACACTGTCGGTACAAGTCATGACAGGTTCGATCTCGCTCCAGTCAAATATTCTTTTCGACCAACCGGTACCGGCGGGATGCCGGATCGGAACCAGAGCGATACGATAGTGAGAATACTCTGATTCTTTCTTGTTTGAGAATACTTTACCGGACCGGGAACGGACCGAAACCGGTACGAGATTGGACCGAGAACAGCATCATAGTGTGGATCGAGCCTTAACTTTAGATTCATGATCAGTGAATATAAATATGTAAATAGTATAATAAAATGGTAATGGGAGTAAAATTCAAAAACGTTAATAACAGAAGGGATGTTACAAAAATATTGGACTAGATGGAACTCTAAGTAGAGAGGAAGATACATTCAGAAATTTTTAAAAATACTATAGCTAATCAGAAATAAGTCATGAGAATATTTTGCATTCAATCAACATGAAACGACTGATGACCAAGAGAAATCTCAAACTTGCAGAATTGGAACCTAAAAAATTCATTGCAGAGATCATGAAGTGGATCAGATGAAAGATGAAAACGAAAGTATTGACATAAGTTACAGTAACTTCTTCAATCAATAGAGGAGAATTTACAGCAAAGGAATTAGTCGAGAGTTATCCACCCTTTTGGAGAGGATAAAACGCTCACCCAACTGAAAACTATAGCTTTCTAGGGATGACTTCCAAAAAAACTAGTGTCTCCTAAAAATATTGTACTTTTATTTGAAATGAAGAACTAATGCTTGGGATCAACTAACTGTATGAATGTATGAACAGGAGCAAATTTATCTCTTCCAGTGAAATGTATGTATGTATGTAAACGACTTTAAAAATGAATTAAAGAAATAACTGTCCTAAACTTATTTATTTTTAACAATACTTCACAAATAATTTATATTCACCACTTAGCAACAAGTAATTTATCTTCACCGTTTGTTAATCCGCACAATTCACTTTATAGCTATAGACTCCCCCTCAGAGCAAGAATCCGATCTTAAATAGTCCCGACGAACATTCTGGAGACATCTACCTGTTTCGGTACTAATCCAAACTATTTGTTACGATTTCGCCGATCGCATTCCTACCGTTTGGGG
>WOGP01001960.1:0-17745 GCA_015342065.1 Leptinotarsa undecemlineata
GACGAAGCTTCTGTCAAATTGATTTCAGGAGGCTGAACAAATGCGCCCGAATGGGAAGCAACGTCCATATATTTGAAGAAAGTAGAAGAAGAAGAAAAGATAACTATGTTTATATTGATGAGAGGTGATTTTTTCCCAACTCAATTCTCCACTGCCTATTTATTCCCTTGCTATCGCTGCTATATTTGGAACAAATAAGGTCGACCCGTCGCAAATTATCAAAATTTGTTTTTGTACTTCACTAATTCAATTTTTCTATCTATCCCGAACTTTCAACACACATTATAATAATTTTGCCAACTATCCATGGATCCATGACTGCTGTATATGTCCTGTAATATTCAGTTTCCTTCAATGAATAGTTCATCTACCAGAAGTGCAATTTTCTCAGCAGTACATAAATGGGTTATTTTTCATCCAGCAGAAAGTGAGAAAAGATGTTGTAGCTGTAGGTGCTATGTCGTTCTTTGAAGTTTCCTCCGCGATTATGGAGTCTGGTAACTACTTGAAAAATCACTTGGAAACTTTCGTCATTAATTTTCTATTTCCGGTTTATCGTCAGTTTGAGTACCTACACTAATCATATCTTCGTGAAAAGTTCAGTTGAAAGAAAGTTACTGTCGTTAAAAAGTTATGTGGTTAAAAAAATCGTGATAATAATTCAAGTTGTATGTTGATTGACGAAATATATGCTGAACAGGGAATGAGAGTAACTATAAAAGTTTCAAGTTAACTCTAAATATTGATATGTGACAAAGATCCAATAGTATAATTGTCTCATTGATTTTTTCCGAACTGATGAATTTTTTGTAATTGAAAGTTGATATTATACCTTTCATTTGAATATAGTTTGACACATTTCTATGAAAATTGGGGTTGATGTACTCAATAGGTCACGAATTGTAACCTCAAAACTTGAAATTACAATTGGTGGGCTGTCACGATGACAGTCAAGGCATACCGGTTCACTGCAGAGGCGACAGGAGTGAGTTTACAAATGTTATATTTTTTTGTTTTATTTGACCGCCAGGTTAATTGAAATGCCAAAAGATCTCACTAATATCTATACCAATTCCCCAGCTCACCAAGAGAAAAGAAATAAAATTGATCAGCCACCATTCCAATAGATTAGTGTATTGATAACGTAAAAATAAATTGTACAGTATAATCTTAATAGTTAGATATTTCAATTCAATTACTTCAAAATGAAAAACAAAATTTGCACAGGTTGAAACAACTTTTAGCATACATGGATTTGATTCACGTGTTTTAAACAAATTCAAATCAATACTTAAAAGCCAAACTGAGTTAATAACTTTCTAAGTTTCATTATTAATCACTTTGAAACTTCTCAATAAAAAAAGGTAAAGTCAGATAAGTATTTTTGATTAGCTACTTATATATCAAAATTAATAAACAAAGAGCAGGAAGTGAAGCCGCAGGTAAGTCACCTTCAAGAATATTTTACAAGGATTCCGAAGTCATTTGCTGTGGACCCAGAGCGCAGACGCAGTATCACAGAAAAAAATTAACTAGATGAGAACCCGACCCAATTTCCGCTTTGCATAATTAACAGTAAGTTACTAATCACGATAATATAAAAAATATAGTCAATGGTTTTTTTTTGTTTCAGGTACTTGCACGTCTTCTCCGCCCCCAAGTCCAAACAACAATCTTGAATCTACAGAGTCCGCCAAGATGGGTAGTCAAAATGTTCCAGAGTGGCTGTTAATCTGGCTTAAATTCTTTCTACAGGAAAACGGTACCCAAAAAAACCCTTTAAAGGAAGAAAATCCTCATTGATCTCTATTGAAATCATCCTAACTACATAATATAAAAGTAGCATCCTTAGGAACTCTTCATTAATGTGGCAATACCGTAAAACAGTGATCTATATGAAAAGTAATATTTGATTTTATTAACCTTTAATAATAAAGCAACAGCTTTCTTATAAATATAATAACATGGCCAAACAAAACAAAAATAAAATGAATTATGATTAAATTACTATGATACTATTTATTTTTATTGGAAAATGTCTATAGTAACCGTATACTAGAAAAAACAAATGAAAACAACAAATATTTTACACAAGACACTTTAGGTACACTCCATTTGAATTAAAGCAACTCACCTTCTAGTTTAGAAGCGTTTCATTTTCAATAAAATCCGGAGAAATACTGGAGACATGTATTTCGTTTTCGGTTTCCACAAAATAGATTTCAGTATTTTTCCAAAATACTGATTTAAGTAGTTCCCAACTCGTAATTATTCAACAAAATCGTCTATCAACTAATCACACACAAATCGTCCTATAATAGGAGAAAATGAAAATGAGAAAACGTCTCAAAAAAGCACAGATGGACGGAAATGGTTGACAAAAATAGGTTATAGGGATCATTGTCTACCACTTTATTTTTGTACAACGTTCTAATAGAAATTCATAAAAAATCAAGCGATCAAGTAAGCAGTCAAGCAATCAGATCTTCATGACTATGATATTAGACATTGTTACAAATTCCAGACATTGTTACAAATTCCAGACAAACCGCTATTGCTTGAGTGAATCACAAAAAAACACAAGGAATTTATACCTCTACAACTATTTTCCCGATATTTTCACAATTCATATAGTATGTCTAAATTAAAAAAAACAATAAAAAATTATCTTTTGAGTGTTTGCTTCTACTCTGTCGAAGAATACATGAATCATTTCAAATATTCATATTGTCAACATTCTTACTCAAGGTCTTCAGAAAGCCATATTGATGAAAGTACTCAAAAACACTAAGATTTTCACAAAAATCGGTTTAAACGATGAGACTGGAAAGTTTGGTGTGAAAGTTGAAAACTTTTTCTAGAGATCAATTACCCTAACACAAAACTGATATTTTTGCACGACGCGCGTTTCCCTAACAAGGGTAGCATCTTCAGGAGAAGAAAATTGATACTGAATCTAAAGACAAGGGTTAGCTGTTCATTTACCAGAAGTTTATTGGTGTGATGTGGACTTTGTTTGTTGAATGATGATTATCCTTATTGATTTTTCGAAAATTAACTAGCGGAACCACTACCTGCAAATTAATTTGTCCACTTTTCAATCTATTGCTGTCAAATTAATTTGCAGGTAGTGGTTCCACTAGTTAATTAACGAAAAATCAATTAGGATAATCATCATTTAACAAACATAGTCGACATCGGCCCAAAAAACTTTAGGTATATAAACAGCTAACCCTTGCCTTTAGATTCAGTATCAATTTGCTTCTCCTGAAGATGCTAACCTTGTTAGCGAAACGAGCGTCGAGGACAAAAATATCAGTTTGGTGTTAGGGGAATTGATCTCCTAAAAAAGTTTTCGAAAATCGGTTTGCAAAACCACTCACTACCTCACCTAACACCACGAATACACGGCACTGATAAATAAATATTGTGAAACGGACAAAAAATTTTTGTTCAGCCAGTCCAGCTACCTACAATACAGTCGTAGTTAAGCCTAGTACTACTTATGCTAGAACTGTACAATGCTGTCTGCCGCTACTAATTTGTTTGAGGTTACAGTTTGGATGTGAATTTTTACAGCTTGACAGTTGTCTGATTTGTTCATTTCTTTGGAAGTTTCTGTAGACACTGTTACCTCATGATGCTCAGGGTGTTTTTCCTTCCATCTTTCCATGACGCTCCAATTCCTCTGGAATTGGGTTTTCCATAACTATTCTTTCAGTGATCCAGTGAGATGCATCTGTTATCATGGATTCTATTCTAAGGAATGATATTCTAAAAGTGCTCGAACTCAGTCTTCATAAAGTTGGAAACAAATTAGTCCAGAACGGCAAATGTATGGATTCGTACTTTCCAAGAATATTAATCTTCAATTTCAGTTAATTTTTGATGTCCAGAACTTACATAGGTGATATAATACTGTTTCAAAATTGAGTTCACTGTAAAATCACGGAAAACAATGTTAACAAGGAACACCAATTACCTTGTGAATATTTCATTACTTTCTATGTTCGAAGAGAATTATTTTACCGCACAAAACCGAGTGTTCCTTTAAATTCCTGGCGAAATGAATAGCTGGCAGTATCCTGTTGTTCAGAAGTGAAATTGGAGGCGGGTAATGCATATGTGAGTGCATCGGCAGTGGTATCATCTGGTTTTCCCTGGAAGAGATAAAATGGGGGATTGTTGTGTGGGTAAATTGAATTTCCTTGTGTCTGTAAAATATTTTCTAGGGATGAGAATGGATGACTCGCAGTTGTGATATTTGATAGAGGATGACTCAAAATACTGATTTTATTCATTTATGCTGTTACTGGAGGAGATGTTGGAAATTTGTCGAATATGCACGATGAGCCTTTGAAATAGATTATAATTTGAGAATGTTCCATTAGGTTCTGGAAGATACGTCCACTATCTAGGTTGTATGTGGCAATTAACAGATGAGATGAAATCAGACAAACTACACTGCCTGTTCAACGGTATTCAGTCGCTTTTAGAACCACAAACGGATATACGGCCACACGGTTCTAGGTACTGAAAGACGTATACACAATTTGAAAGCTAAAATCAAGTCGACGATAGCCTTGATAGGATTCGAAAGTCAATAGTGATACTATTAAAGTATACTGTGAATGACCTTGAATTTTTTGAGAAAATCTTTCCGGCAGGTTCAATGTGTTGTGGATAGTTTCCTGAAAAACGACAAAACAACAACAACAACAACAACAACAAGTACGTATCCAGCCACTCAAATCAGAAAAATCGGCCCAGGCAAAGCTCTCTGGCTTACAGAGACAGGCTTGTCTGGCCATCAGTTACGTCATCAGTAACACACCGTCTGTGGCCATGGATATCCTTTTAGATCAACCTCCTCTCCACATTTTTCTTCAGAGAGGCTAGATGAAATGCAATAGACTTGTGCACATTGCCAATTGCATAAATTAATCCAATGCAGAGTGTAACAGACTATTGGTTGACATTTGAAGTCATAGCATTCGTGAAATGACCTCTGACTTTATGCCGTCAACTACGAACTGTCCCATGAAGTACTATTCCCGAGTTGAGAGTTCTGAATTCTCGGGGCGAAGGAAATATTGTGAGCAGATAGTTGTTGGTTCACAGATGGATCAAAAACACCTCACGGTGTTGATGCAGGTGTTTTCAGTTGCACTGTTGACCAAACACAAGAACGTTTTGATGATTCTGAACAGTGTTTGGTCATGCCCAAACATAACAAACCGAAATGTTTGCGTCAATATGTGACAATGGATGGAATATAAATATCACCCTACTCCGGAATCCAAACAATCTGAGACTGAGATGGTCCTTTTCACCAGGAAAAGAAGTTTAACGGGCTCAAAATCTCACGTAATCTTCAAAAGCAAAGTAAACTTCTCTGAAGAGGTAAAATACGTTGGTACTATCCTCGACAGGAAGCTAACATGGAACTCTCATCTACAGAGTAGAGCAAAAAGTGCATACGTGGCTTATGAAAAATGCCGGAGAACATTGGTGGACAGTGGAGGACAGTAATCACAAGGGGTTCTTCACCCCGATTGGTGACCTGGATCTACACTGCAATAATAAGACCTATGTTATCGTATGGAGCCATTGCATGGCGACCGAAAGTTCTACAAGCAACGATCATACAAAAATTATATCAAATACAGTGACTGGCTTGTTTGAACATCACAGGAGCCATGAGAACAACACCAACCGCCGCAATGGAATTATTCACGGTTCTCGCCCCTCTGGATGTGTACGTTAAGGAGGTTGCGTTAATGACCATGATACGATTGCGCACGCCTGGTGTGAACTTTGCAGTAGGATTAGTTCAACTGCGGCTGGGCCTATGGCAGGAAGCGCTTACTGTGCAACCTCTGCTGCAGGCACCAAGCGAAACAATAGAACCCAGGATTGTGTTTAACAAACCCTACAAAACACAAATCAGGCAGAACATACAGTCAGATGATACAAATGCGATACGGATTTATATAGACAAAAACCAGAGAAGGCTCAGGATGTGGAGTGTACTCCAGATCACTAAGCCTAATAATTAAGTGGGGAATGGAAGGAAATACCAGCGTGGTCCAAACAGAACTGGCTGGTATCTCAATCGTCACAAAAGAAATAACCAAAAATGGAATTCCTGGCATAAACATAACAATCTTCTCTGTTAGCAGACAAGTCCTATTAGCTTTGAACAGACAACGTATAACCTCGTGGCTAGTGCTAGAGTGTCACCAAGATTCAGCCAAAGCCTCGGTAGATAATGAAATTATCCTGAGGTGGGTTGAAGGGCACGACTGGAGTAAAAATAATGACTTCGGCATTGCGGAACTAGTCAATTGTTACACCCATAGTCAATCTTCGAAGAGTTGGGATGGAATCAAAAAATGTAATCTTGCGAGGATCACCTACTCTACAGATACAGATACAGGTCTAAGCAATCGTCATGTGAGTGGAGAGCAACTGGAGAACCTCGTCCGAAGCACCCGAAAGTACAACAATCGGGTGCAAAGGTTATGGCCTCGGTATATTGGGATATGTGCGGTGTAATTCATCGATCAACTTGAAAAGAGAGATATCATCCATAGTGAATATTATAAAGCGTTATTAGAGCGTTTGAAGCCCCAAATTGCAAAAAACCCCTTTTGGAAAAAAAGAAAATGTAGCTTCACTAAGACAATGCACAGTGTTTCAAATTGATGAAAACAATGGCAAAATTTCATGAAATGAGCTTTGAATTGCTCCCACACATAACATATTCACCAGATTCAAGTCTCATTTCTACAAAAGTGGTATTGAAAAGTTAGAGCGACGCTGAAATGATTATGTGGCTCTTCATGGAGATGATGTTGATAAATGAAACAAATTTTGAACAAAAAAAAAACGCTTTCTTTCTCTTAGGCCTGGGACTTTTTAACCCAGGTGTTATATCTCAAAATCTCCCATAAATTATTGGAGCTTTCCATTACTTTTCAGTAATAATCATTGGGAAATTATGAGTTTACATTTTTTCTGTCTTCATTTCTGATGAATGCTAATGAAGTAACTACGTAATGGCGAGTTGGCTGTCCTGGTTCTTTTTTCACTGCCTGAACCACTGAGCCTGCTGTCTTTGCGAGTACTTTGGCATATGATATGGGGACTGAGCAAACCGGCCATCGAATACCTGCTTCCACGTAGCCCCGCTAGATACGGGAATGACAGAATCACTTGTAGTTCTGACACGGAATGGCATCCCAACGATGGCTCAATCATAAGGTGTGTGTATACGTACCGAGAGGATGAATGACGCTGAGCCTATCAGCTGTCTCTACGGAACCTTCGAGAAACCGGGCGCCCTCTTGTCGTAGCATCGCCTTGTCATGGTAATTCGGTACCCTGCCGTGATTGACTTTCTTTCCCTAGCTGCTCGTGAGTCTTTTATGGACAGAATAAACTCAAAATTTTTTTCTGACGCTGAGTCTATAGAGGAGATTGATGTCGAGCTTACGACTCCAACTGACCTCTTTGAAAATTTAGATCAGGTGCGAGAGCTACAACTCCTGATCCAATAACTGAACCTAAAAAGAAAGTTTGGTGGTGCAGCCAGGAAACGACTAATTCATCTCTTCAAGACCGCTTTCCACCAAATTCTTGAGTGGCGTACGCAGAATCGATCTCAGGAGGAGGAAGAAACTCCTCATGAGCAGATCAGCAAACCTTTGCGCTCAAGTGATGATTCACCAAAACCAGAGGCGAAAATCCCTACACGGTTGAATCTAAGGCATGTGTAGGTGACATGCAAAAACTCTCATAGGAGATAGATATATATATATTTATTTGACAACTTTTAACTTGAATGTTTGTTGCAAGTCAGTTAAAATATACATAGGAAAAAACTAGTTATATGTTAAAAATATTGAATCATAAATTGCGAATAAAAAGAAAGAAAATTTTGAACATTACAATAATCCGTCTGAATTTTTTGAAAGTGTCAAAAAACGAACATCATGTATGAACATGAGCTTCACATATCAGATGAAATAAAATCAAATCTAAATCGGCATAATCGAATTACTAAAATAATCGTTAGTACTATAAAAACAGTTTTCCAGGAGAATAGTACTGACTCCGTTTTTGAACGAGCTTTGTTTGAGAACTTTGAACGAATTAGGAAGATGATAGAAGAGATTGATATTCAATGAATTTTTAATAGACCTTGTGAGTTTGTATCGGGGCTGTATGAACAGATCTCCATTTCTGAATTCTGAAATGCATTCGTACCCAACGAGACATGGTGATTTGATAAGACTTCGACAACATTCAACCTCGTTTTTTGAAAACTGTCCGTCTTTTGCTGGTGCAATTTTTTTTAATAATCTACCTCTCATGATTAGAAGTGAAAAAAGCGATATTATTTTCGAAGCCAAACTTATATACAAGTTTCTGATTAGCGGTTGCTTTTACAGTATGGCAGAATATTTGAGTCAATATGAGGATTAATGATACATGCTAGTTAAGTTCTATTTGCCAACTATTTTATCTATACCTATATGTATGTACGTTTATTAGCGTTCATTTATATTTATATTTATGTTTATATTTGTATGTATATATTTTATTTTATATAAGACGTATCCTATATCATTTTTTGTGATCTTGAAGGATTAAAATAATATTATTATTTATTATTATTATTTATACAGTCCATGAAATTGAGGATTCCTTTCAATATTCAACGTATCAACTGAGACATGTCTGACATAATCCTAAGATACAACACTTCAAAACTTTCACCCATATCAAATTAACAACGGACCAACCATATATACTATCTAGGTAAGCACCCTAGGGCTAGGCAGACCTTCCGTGATGATTGATATTTGGGAGCGGAAGATCTAAATTGCCGATTCCTGATCTTCAAACAGGAGAAGCGCTATTAACACGTTATTAACACACGCTCAGGAATGTGATTAAAAACGAGCTTCAGAACGCGCAATTACGATTATTAATATCTGTCGCAGTTACTCACTTAACTGCCATCAATATTATCCTGATGAGTGTCTCCCGTTCGAAACTCTTCAATTAATTTCACCGAAGTGTTTTGAGAGCGAGACTCAGGAGGATACGGAAGTGTAAAGTGACATAAAATGATTAATATCCTATGTTAGGATTGGCGAAGGAAACTTTTTTCTAGAACGGTTGTGGTGGATAAGTATGATTTGATAATTTCGGTGACGGATTAAAATAATCCGTGAAACACCAAACGGGTTGAGAGAATGATCAAAAGATTTGTGGGAAAAATTTTCTGTTTCACTTTGATGTAGGCAGCTATAGCTACTGCGTGACATCCGGGTCCTGGAAATAATACAGATATAAAGATTATTGAGTGTCTTGATATGAATAATAATTTATCAGACTAGCACTCAAAGAAGTGCACTTGTAGGTAATTCGACACTTAGAGAAAAGAAAAATATGAGTTTAGAAGACTATATGTGGTAATAGGTGGATATGGATGACATGTGCGGAATGGGTGCGAAACAAAATATATCTAAAGACAAAATAGACAATAAAACAGTTTCAGATTTTGTTATAATATAAGCAATATTTAATGAGCAGGTTCACATAGATAAATTGCTCAACTCAACAAAAATTGGAGATGTTAGGCCAACAGATCTTCATATGCCTAATTAAGTTGAAAAAATATTTTCTGAGGACGTGGTTGTTATTTTATTCTTGTCTAATTATACTGGGCCAGATGTATTTTATGCTATCAGTTTTGTTAGCCAAAACCCTACATATAAAGATAAAATAAAAGAAAAACCAATCAATACAGCGTAAACTCTTTAGAAAGCTTTTGTATAGCGAAATACGTGTCGCGGTTTTTGTTAAACCCTGTATAGTAAAAATCATGCAATAAACTGTATCAATTTGTATCAATTTGGATTTTCATCAAGTATCGGCCAGTTCTATTCGGAGATTGAACGGAGTTGAGCAAATTTTTTATTCTATCATTCAATCGTTAATCCTCAACGTATATCTAGAGTACAAACTGAATAGGAAAACGTGTTTTTGTATAATTGAAAGTTCATATGAAAGTACCTGTTTCGAGATAACGTTTTCTTTCAGTTTGTGTCTGAAAATAAATTCATTGCATGATCTGCACATCTTTGTGTGGAATTAATTTTCAAGTTGATTCTGTTCAAAATAAATCTGTTTTTTCATTAACCAGCTATCGCACCCCTACGAACTACAACCCTCAGAAATCTAAACTTGTGCGAGCTGAGGATTAACGGTTCAGATTGCATTCAGATTGTATTCTTTGTTTGGAATATTTCCTCATTTTTTAGTTGTATGAAGATGGTGTAATAGAAAGCCACAACCTCAGAAATCATGTCCTGAAAGAGATTTCGCAAAAAAATTGTGACTGACAAACGTGCTGACATATACGTAAAAAGATAAGTGGATAAAATACTGAGAGTTCCACCAATTAAACTATTTTACTTATCCTACTAAATTGCCTCGCAAATTACTCACAACATGTATTAATATACTATTTTTATCTGCATATGCAAAAAGGTACAAAGTAAACGTTAGAATAAAAGTAGGAATGTATAAAAAGTATAAAAAATACGATACATGACATAAATTATAAAAAATACAAACACCAGAATTTCACAAATAATACATTGAGAGGACAGATGAGTTTAGGTAAACATCGAAGAATCAAGAAGAATATACAGGTTATCATTGTAGAATTCATGGGCCAAAAAATAAGCATTTTTGATCAGAAAATCTTCAACTGTGGTAGTTAGTTTAAGCCGATTTCAAAACCTCCCCCACCACTTTTAACCTTGAATTGACCTCTACGTCACCCGAAGAAGCTTTGAGGAGGTGTTTCGAGTTTGACTTTGAACGACCTTGACCTACGTCATATGGCGACGCAGACAAGGTGACTTTGAGATGGTGTTTGGGGTTTAACTTTGAATGATCTTTATTAATTCCCCATATATTCGACAAGGTGACTTTAACTTCGAATTAATTCGAGCCAGTTTTGCACCCACACGATTCAATGTAACCAAGGTGACTTTCAACGATTTTAGTGAGTTTGACTGTGAACTCTGAGTCTGACCTACGTCACATGATGCAGGCAAGGTGAATTTGAGGTAGTGTTTGTGTATTTGACCGTGAACGACCCTCATTTATCCCCGCGACTATTTCGAAAATTCGACTTTGAACGACCTTTTGTAATATCATATGCCTTTGCTGAAGTAAATTTGGAGGGCGCTGATGTATTCTCCTTTCCTTTATAATTTTTTGAGTGAGTATATAAAAGATTGGAGTCAGTTAAATATCGTGCACAATGAATATTTTTTCGAAGATTTGAGGAATCGACCTCAAATGACCTTCCGCTGCATGAACGAAAGCTTTTGGACGGCATTCTGACAATGACCTCTATATACGTCACACGAAGTAGCCGAGGTGACTTTGACGTAGTGTTTTGGGTTCAATCTTGAATGACCGCCATTCACTCCCCATGTTTTCGATAAGTTTTGAACCTATACCACACAGGGAACATTGAGGAGGCGTTTCGAATTCAACCTTGAATGACCTTGACCTGCGTGACACGGCGACGCTGGCAATGTGACTTTGAGGTAGTGTTTTGGGTTTGACATTGAATGACCTTCATTATTTAATGCGACTATTTCGAAGATTATAAGATTCGAAATCGAACGATCTGCAGCTACTTGAATTTTCTACAATTTCGGTTTACATCAACTTTTTCATTAAATCAATATTTTTTTAGTTAAACCCGAGAAAAAAGTTTAAATGAAATTTTCAATGGGCTCAAGCCAGTTACGCGGCTTGAAATTTTGAACTTATACGACATAACGTACCCAAGCTGACATTGAGCCAGGGCATTTCGAGTTCAACCTTGAACGACCTTCATTCACTCCACATATTTTCGACAAGATAACTTTGATCTCGAATGAACTCGAGTCAGTTACGCGCTTTGAAGTTTTGAACCTACATGGCACAACGTATCCAAGGTCACATTCAGGAGGCGTTTCGAATTCAACCTTGAACGACCTTGACCTACATCACACGGCGACTCTGGCAAGGTGACTTTGACGTAGTCATTTGGGTTTGATATTGAAAGACCTTCATTGTTTGATTTTTATGCGACGATTTCGCAGATTCAAGGATTCGACATCAAACAATCTGTAGCTTCTTGAATTCCCTTTCAATTTTCGTCCACTTAAATTTTTTCGTAATACTGATATTTTTCGATTTGAACCCGAGAAAAAGAGGGGATAAAATTGTATCATTGTATTATCACTTTCATTTTCGATTTTACAAGGAAAATTATATCAACCAAAGTGTATAATATTGAATTCGCTACAATTTTGGCCTCTATAATTTTTATCGTTGGGTTTAACCTTGAATCATCTGCATTCATTTTGGTGTGCGTTCCGAGTTTGACTTTGAGTGACCTTTTGCAATATCATATGCCTTTGCTAAAGTGAGTCACGACGCAGGTACGTATAGAGCTGGAAGTGGGGAATATGTGGAGCGCTACTACGACCACAGCCCAATCATAAAAAAGTTAAGTTGCAATCCTGAACCTCACAAAGTATATGGGAGCCCATCAAGATCAATTTCGAAAAAATGACCGCTATATTAGCTAGGATATCACTTGATGATGAAAATAATTGAACAGATGATGAGTCATTGAATGAAGGTGAAATGGCCCCCAACATTGAGGAAATTGTGGAAGAGGAAGTTGATATTATTGGAGACGAGACAGATATTGAAGTCTACGAAGGTGCTCATGTCTTGGAGGATGAGGATATTGTTGAAGGGGATATCGTGAATGATTTGGGTGACCTAAGTAATGAAGGTATTGTGGCTAATGTATCTGAAGATGATGTTGCCTCAATGATCGGCGCCTGACGGCTCAACTTCACCGGCACATTGGAAGATCGACTGGATCTGTGTTGTGTGACAGATTCGCACGTACGAATCAGAATGATCGCCGGCGGTATCCAAAAGTTATGTTGGTGCTGTTTCCGATTTTACTCGCTACGAAATAATAACGGCAGCTGGTATCAACATATGAAGATCCATGATACGGTCTCTATAATGCAAATGGGTCAGAATTGGTGTGAGGCGTGTCAGAGGCCGAAAAAATTATGGGGTAGAATCGTATCATTGTATTATCACGTTTATTTTCAATTTCACGGGGGGAAGTTGCTATACAAAGTTGTATAAAATTGAATTTCGTATGATTTTGGTTCACATCAATTTTTTTTGTGGGATAGATATTTGGATTTGAACATGAATGACCTTCATCCACTCCCCATATTTTCGAAAAGGTAATTTCGACCTCGTATGAACTCGAGTCAGTTGGTCGGCTTGAAGTTTCAAACCAGCACGGCGATTCGAGTTTAACCTTGAACGACCTTGACCCACGCCACACGATGCAGGCATGGTGACTTTGAGATAGTGTTTTGGGTTTGACATTGAATGACTTTCATCGTTTGATGCGGCTATTTCGAAAATTTCGAAATCTTCAGCTGCATAGAAGAATAGACTTTTGGAGTGCGTTCCAAGTTTGCATTTGAGTGACATTTTGCAATATCATATGCTTTCGCTGATTGAATGACCTTCATTCATTCCACATGTTTTCGAAAAGGTGACTGACCTCGAATGAACTCGAGCCAGTCACGCGGCTTGAAGTTTTGAACCTACATGACACAATGTACCTAAAGTGACATCAAGGGGACGTTTCGAGTTTAACCTTAAACGACCTGGACCTACGTCACACGACGACGCAGACAAGGTGACTGTGAGGTATTGTTTTGGGTTTGACATATAGTGACCTTCATTGTTTGTTGCGGCTATTTTGAAGTTTCAAGGATTTGATATTGAACGACCTTCAGCTGCTTGAGTTCTCTACAATTTCAGTTCACATCAATGTTTTCTCAATATCGATTTAAACCCGAGAAAAAGCGGGGAAAAATTTTATCATTTCATCTTCACGTTTATTTTGGATTTTACGAAAAAAAAAATTGGCATCTTCAAAAAATTTCAATTGAGCTCAAAATTTCCTTTCTAAAAATGCAGCATACTTGATGTTTTGCTAGAGTAATTTTTGAAATACATAGCTTGATGGTTTTTTCATGTAGACTTTTGAAACGCACACTTTGATGAAGTAGGTACCAAATGTTGAGAAAACTTATCACATCACTATTTAAAATGCCTAGATAACAATTTATACTTTATTTACTACTGATAAATGGAACCTCAACAATAATAATAACAATAATGATAAAAAACAAACAATGAAATTTATTTCCTCAGAGGAGGTGTTCGAAATGTCTGTACAGCTTCTCCTACACACTTGCGACACCTCTTCTGAACGTTTTTTGCCAAATTAATTAGTTCATTAGGAGTGAGAGAAGCAAAACTTTGCATTACTGCCGCATCCAATCCGTATCTAGAATTGATCGGCAAAATAAAAATGAAATATTTCAACCTTTCCCAGAGGTGAAAATTTCATAGGCGTTAGGTCCGGACGCAATTAGTCGCATCTAATACTAGTATTAATAATAACAATACAAACAATACTTGAGATTTATGGTGTTTGTGTTATTATCTTGAGAAGTAAGTTTTATAATATCTATGGGTAATTTCAATCATATCTAAGCTTGCTTCTTATATTCAAAGGGAATTATCTTGAGCTTCCATATATTTTGAAGAAATGTTGTTTGAAGGAAAACATTTTGATGATTGTTGAATGAAATTAGGAGTCTTAAGTGTATTTTTCCAATTGAATATACTTTCAGAAGAAGGAATTAGTTTGGAGTACATTTAAATAACGATTGAAATCTGTTTATTTGGGGAAATATTATTGAAATCTGAAGGAAATTATATGTAATATTTTATTTGAATAGTGTTATTTCCAAAGTGAATCATATCCTATCATCGATGCCGCTTGAAGAGAACTCTTTCAAATGTTTTTTCATAATTTCTTCTGATAAAGTCATTTGAGAACAGCGTCCTATATCTAGCATTCATTCAAAGATAGTCACCCCATTTGTTCCCAGAATAATCTTATAATTTGTTTCGTATTCATTTCACATGATTCATCTCTTCGAAAATCAACTGGCTTCAGACTGGCAAGTCACACCTGTCGCATGTGAAATGAAATACGAATGTTTGTTTCTATATTGTTTATTCAAAGATTAGTATATTATACCACCATTTTCAAGTTCGTTAATAATCAGAGTGATTTCTCTATTATGGGAGTCATATGCTTTAGTCAAATATCTCAACCGATCAATCAAAATATTCGGGTCCTTCCACTTCAAAATAATGAATGCTTCAGATTGTTTCTCCAACGTCTCTTCACGTGGCGGCGACCTGATTTCAGACTCACCCCTTGATATATCTTCACGGCTAGGCTTAGTCTTGATTTCGAAAAAGGGTTTGATGATTTCATTAATTTTCTTCTCATCGACTTATCTTATTGACGACTTTATCTTTATCATCGAAGCGAATATTTTTATTCCCTAGTATCCAATAACCGTCAACATGTTTCCGACCGTGAGCATTGTCATAATCTACACAGTGATATTTATTTACTATTCGCTGTGTTGAATGCGATTCTGCTACCTTAGTCTTCATTGGTTCGAAGCGATCACTGTGGTACCCAATGCAAAACTAATCTGACTGCTAAAATACTCCAACTTATAATCAATCATCTGAAGACTTCTGAAGAACTCTGAAGACTTCTGATGAATTCTGAAGAACTCTGGAGCCTATTCTCTCACATGATGACGTGACCAATATCGTATACATTTTTACTGGCATACCACATTACGAATAATGAGACTGATTTCAGGACTCAAATTTGGAAATAATAGTGAAACTGGTCAATAAATAATTTCAGTCATATTAACCAAAAATGTGAATCAAATTTAATCATTTTTCGGTAGATCATTTCATTTCGAGGAATAAAAATATAGATTCCAATTATAAATTCATCTGCTAAAAAACTATTTTGAATAGTTCCAAGCTTTTTTCCAACCTATCTTATTTTAATTATCACAAATCTCTTTTATTATGACATCGGTTTTAATGATTTCAATAGACATATCACTGTATTACATCAGTTCGGACTTCTATTGATATGGAGTTCCTGAAAAAAAATAAAAAGATTAAACCAAAATAACAATTTTACTCAACACAAAAAAACTGAAATCACAAGAAATTAATATACAAGCTACAAACAAAAAATAAAAATTTTGAAATATTATTAAAAGCTGAAAAATAAAAATATTATCAACAGAAATGAAAAATAAAGATTAAAAGATTCCAAACCAAGTTACGTCACGACGTTTTGATTGTTAGTATCCACAATCGTTTTCGGGTGATAACTCATATTAGACAATGAACTGATGTAATATACCACGAAACATTGTCAACCACCTTCAAACAGACATATCACTGTAATACAGTTCTATCAAATATTTTGCGGTATAGAAAATCAATTGAAACTTAATGCATTTCTTTGGATTCAATGAACTTTATCATGATTTGTGGTTCATAATAGTCAGAAATTCTCAACAATGACCTATAAATAACTATTCAAGTGTCTACCCTTCGAAAATAGGCGACCATTGTTGATATTTTGAATATTCGGGGGATTCACCTGTTTCATTGAACAATAGCGATCGAATCAATTTTTGTTAACTCAACACAAAACCCGTTGCGAGGATTGAATACGTCCGATATCGCCAGGTAGATAGGTTCCGATAACTTGTGCCGCCGTCTAATAACATCAACATGTTTATTAGTGGCACCAGTTGTGAATCAACATTTGATGTATACTTCAGAGATGGCACACGTTGAAAATTGTCGAGCCAGCTTTGCGGCTTTCTTGAAATTTTAAAACTACAGACAAAACATACCCAAGGTGACTTTGAGAAAGCGTTTTGAGTTAAACTTGAACTACCTTGACCAATGCCACACGACGCAGACAAGGTGCGGTAGAGTAGAGAGTTTGACCTTGAACGACCTTCATTGATTCACGCGGCTATTTCGAAGATTCAAAGATTCGGACCTTGAACGAGCTTCAGCTGCATGGACGAATGCTTTTGGAGTGCGTTCTGACAATGACTTCTACATAAGTCACAATAAGTAGCCAAGGTGACTATGAGGGGGTGTCTTGAGTTTGACCTTGAATGACCTCGACCCACTCCATAAGACGCAGATAAGGTGATTTTGAGGTAGTGTTTTGGTTCAAATAGTTTCTAAAAAATGGGGTTGTGCTTCAATAGCCAGCAATTACTGCAGCGGCAGCAGTTGAATCAGCGTAATGCATTCGGTGGAGACTATGATCATGTGCATTCAAAGAAACGAAAATCTAAAAGTCGGTTTATTCCACGTATGCCCACCAAACGGTCAAGATATAGGCTAAACGCTAGTAGTTTAAACTTTCTCAAATCTATTGGTTTGAAGATGCGATATAAAAAATAGTAATACCATGGCGACCATCACCACAAGTGATAAGCTGAAGGTATTCGAGGAGCCCATGTTTGATCATTCTCTAATCAGCCTTCATAAGTATACACATTAACCGTATGGATCACCATATTACAAAAATTCAGATGAAATCCGAATCCCAATCAATTTTCAAGACCTTATACTGGATATTGCAGACAGTTACATTAATATCGAGTGGAAGTTCAC
>WOGP01001961.1:0-17740 GCA_015342065.1 Leptinotarsa undecemlineata
CACGGTCTTCCTCATTTGACACATTTTCACCACACTTACTGTAAATTTTCATGACTGCCTTGGAATAGCAAAAGCTTCATGCACCTGTATAATGCTATATCCACCCTGTAAATCTGTTTGTTTAATTCATGATCAACTTCTCGCCTATTGATTTCAAATACTCAACGGTTCTGCACTGATTCTTTACTAATGTTTCATCAGTTTTCCTTCCATTGACAACATTTCGGGTTTAATAGTTATTTGATCAAACTGACTTCATTTCCAAATAAATTGCAGAAGATTTTATAAGGTCAGATAGGCATCAGTACCGATTTCAACTTGATGTACCTTTCACTCTTTTAACCTCAAAACGACTTACTGAAATTCTAAATTCTCATTAGTCTCCACGTTTATGAGTATCATTCAACAATATCCCTCATGAAGTGAAGCTTTATGGCTTTCTACTTCTCTATCTTCATACAAAGAATGTGGAAACTTCCAAAGGAAGGAAGAAAGCAGGTAAGTTGAAAATAATCTTCTCAAAAATATACTCCTTTCAATTCAACTCTTCTTATCTTTTTTAGAAAATTAGTCAGTTATTCGTTTCCTACGGAAACTAATGATCTTTGGGATGAAAATTCTATAACTCACCTGAATAGATCTCATTGTGTCGCAACTCAGTACTCACTTTGCTTATATGAAATAACTGAATAGTTGAGAGAAAAATACAAAGAATCACCAAAAACTTACAATATACTTCTTACCATCAGAATCGACAAAAAGGAGAGTGAACAATGAATACTGATTGATTTTATCAATACTCCTTTATGATCTTGACCTCCCCCAATATTCATAAAAAATCATATGCTGATTTTGCTTCGGCCACCGTACTAAGGCAAAATGCTTAATGCGCATCCGTGCAAGTTTATGTATATGGAAATTGTTTCATATTTCTATATCCTGTAATCGCATCAATTTTGATGTCATTGAACTTGAAATATTAATATGTACATGGAATTGTGAATACTGAGTGAACTGAGTATTTTTGAAGTGTATATGGTAGGTATACACTTCAAATGCAAACCAAAACTAAATATTAGTGAATTTTCAAAGATATAATATTGCAACAGTAACGGTGTTTTTTACTTATCTTCTGTAAGGTCTTTTGTAGCTTCAATGCATGAAAAATAAAATTTAGGTGAAAATCTGAATAAAATGTCGCTTTATTCGATTTTTTAAAATGGTAACGAACGCAGAGCATTTTGAATATTTACTAACTTTTCTAGACATTTTTGAAATACGATACCTTCTGAAGATAAACCTCCCTGTTTTGGAATATTACTTGATGATCTAAAAATAATAGCTTCCTGAAAAATATATCAAAAATTAACATGTCAGGGAAGCGAATTACAATCAATAAATACTAAATTTTATATTATTTCAACTTCAAGAGCTCATGAAATAACAAGATACAGTGAATGTTTTGTATAAAAGAACATGTTTCCACTCAAGATAAAGAGTAACATACCTACGTATGGTTTTATTGCCGTTACCAAACGCTTAGATCCGTAGTCCAGTACCCATGAAACAGCAATGACTATGCATGATGAATACTATTTATATTCCGATAACCTATGATACACGTTATGTGGTTTTATGACTCATACGATATTATAAGACTCGGCGAAGAGTACTAGAGAAAAACGCAAACACAAACGAATCAAAGTACACTTCTTGTCAGAAGATGTTTCTACGTTATTTCATCTACTCCATGACGAGTGGTTAACCTTGGAGCCACGAGTTGAATATCACTAAAAATATCTCATTTGTTCAATTTGACTGACAATGTATGTGAGTGAATTTCGTATCAAATGATAAATGGTATACACAGAAGTGGTCGCTAAATAGTGAGTGTGTTTTTTTTTAATACGGAGATTGTTGACGGTAAGCAATTAAGAATTGATTCCTCAATAGGTTATATAGGTTATTAACTTATATGTTTGTTTACTGGTATACTCGAATGAATTTTTATCAATGAACTAAAAATGAAAATCATGAGAGTAGACCTTCCTTCGTTACCAAGAAATATTTCTCAAAATATAAAAATTAAATTCTCTATAATTGTAAATAAAAAAATCAATTATATCGAAACGAAACAAATATTTTCTCAGATCCTTCAGTACAAAAACGGAAAACTACTAAAAAAATAAAATTACTTGTACTTAACCCCATATAATGTTAACCACGTGTTTTAATATGCGTTGTGAAAGTTCGGTATACAAATTAAGTAAATTGAATGAGAAAAAAATAAATTTTGTACAAAAAGAAAACTAATGAGAAAATATTACTCAAAGAGCATTTTAAAGCATTTTAAAAATGTAATATTTCATGTAGGGAAATTATATATTCCCAATTATTATATTATTTTTCATCTCGTCTCAAGAATGCAGTGCCGTTACATAATAAGCTTGAGAAGGTTCTATTAAATATATTTTGAAAATAAATAATTCTATCCATGATAATAAGTATACAATTTTCACAATATAATTTACTTTTGAAACGGTTTCGCTACACAGTAGCTTCGTTATCATTATAAGAAATTGATAATTTTTTTGAAGAAGTGTTTTAGGTATTTGTGGTTAAGATCTGACAATGGGACTTGAAAATGTAAATTGAAAAATTTGTTTATGTTAGTGAAGAATTATGACTGGAATCAAATCAAGTTCATTGTGTTCAAAACAAGTACTTTTTCCACCAGAAATGTGGAGTGCGTTTCATCAACCAAGTTGGCGTCATCAGAAGATGATGAAAACTTCATAAATTTTTCTATGTTCTTGTATGGACGCCACTGGTTCAAACTTTGAAAAATATTCTACATCAAAAAATATATGTTAATTCTTCGAGGGCGTGTGTTGAATTTCATGAACATATCTGAAAATTCATTAAAAATATGATGAAGACATATTTTTTCGTTGAGATTTCAACACTATGTAGCTCAAATGTTTATATGAACCATTTTCTCGAAATCGCCTACAGAATGATAACCTTAGCCATTTCACTGCGTACGGACCAAGAACCTCCACTGGCCCACTGCGCTATTATTTTTCTGTTAGGCTAAACGCACACTGGCGATTTCCCAAACGGTCGATCAAAATATCAGCCTCGTAAAAATCGCCTCAAGTTTATGTCTAGGCACACACTTGAGCAACTTTTTAGTTGAGGCGTGGATGTTCTCGAGTTATATGAAGTTGAAACTTGTATACGCGGTCTCAAAATTTTTTAAAAATACAATGGACTTTGTTGAGTTAATCTTTTTCTCAGTGTCTTGTAGGGTGCTGAAGTTTGGAATAAACATCACGCAAAATTTTACTGACGAGTATTTTTGGCTTCAGCAGTCAGAACCCTATTTAACTTTGAAGGGCGAGCTATCAGTTGACCCGTTGCCGAGTATTCTCGTCTTGAGCAGTGAAAGGGTTGGGAACCTATTTGTTGAAAAAAAACCATTTATTTGATATTAAAAAGACAATATGAACAAATTTAAAAATAATTTATGCAGGTGATTAATGAATACCCTTTTTCAATGTGCAAGTACATTAAGTATACCAAAAAATAATGTACCTCTCTGTTCACAGGATTGACAATGGACATTTTCACAATAGCCTGTATTTTATCAGCTTTCATCCTAGCCATCTGGCTTTTCTCTAAATGGAGTTTTTCCTATTGGAAAAAAATTGGTTTGGAATATCCGCAACCAGAATTCCTTTTCGGCAATACCAAAGGTTTCCTCACAAGAAATCTATCCTTTGGTGACCAGATGAAGGTAATCTACGATGAATTAAAATCTCGAGGTCTCAAACACGGAGGTTTCTACATGTCTTTCAGACCATCATATTTGCCAATTGATTTGGATCTCATTAAAAGTATTATGCAGAAAGATTTTAACCATTTCGTTAACCATGGCATGTACTTCAACGAAAAATCCGATCCATTGTCAGGACATCTCTTCAATTTAGAAGACGAGAAATGGAGAAATCTCAGAGCTAGGCTGACCCCAACATTCACGTCAGGTAGGAATAACCAAATCAGTATCTGAACTTAGTGAGATAAAACGCATACTTATTATAATTCATTTTCGAAAAATAACTTATTCAAAACATTAATTAACTTAAAAACGAGAAACGATCGTTACCGTTAGGTTATACATTAACTGGTTCCTGACATTATTCTAGAACTGCTTACATACGGGATTTCGACTCATTTTGATTTTGAGAGGGTCACCTTGGAGAATGGACATATAACTCTTCCTTATAGAAAAGAGATGCTTCAATAAGTAGCAACTTTTAGGGGTGTAAAATACATCTAGCTCGATCACCTCGTCCTCTGGGATCCCGTCTTGAAGGCTAGGCCTTCTTTTTGGCTTTGGGAATATGTTAGGTGAACGGTATTTGAGCATTTATAGCATTTACTAGATTGCTATGACGTTTTCTTCTTCTACAAAAGATATTTAAGACTATCAATACACTAACGAGCCTAATGGTGTATTGATCAAAAAATGTGTTTCATTACATATGGTTGATTAATCGAATCACCTAACGTTTGGAAATAAGTGTCAAGTTTGTGTTTGGCTATGTCCATACTGTCAACGTGCAGCTCGTTCAACTTCAGCGGCTTCAACTGTGGAAGGCTGGAATTATTCAGGATGTTGTTACAGCATCTTTATTCCTATAAATAGATTGCATTCACTTTCATGAGTTAAAATGAGAAAAGATTCAATTGTGAAAATCGATATGTCTCTTAGTGTGATCTCTGTGTGGATCTCTCTGTGATCTAATTTTTAAGGTTTTTGATGGATGTAACGGTTACTCCGTGGTAGAAGATCATCATGAAACTGATATAACAAACAATGTACAGAGTGGGTCAAATTGGTCAGTTTTGAAGACAAATTCCTGTCTACAAACTAAATAGATGAAAACTGATTATTCCGTCTGAGGGTCAAATATTATGAAAAACTTATTGATAAAAACTGCATATCGATATCTATTATCGTTTCAGAGTAACAGCATGTTATTTGAAAATGTGCAGAAAAACTGTTTTCCATACCTGTCACATTTCTTCAATTGTGTTTTTTCATTCATGTCTGTATGTCGCAAATCTAAATTTTCAGTAGGAAGCAGCTGCTTGCTATATACAGGATTTTCATTAAACATACGGCAAAAATTCAAGGGGACTAGGAATAGAATTCCTTTGTCGATTCTAAGGATATTTTGTCCTTTGATAGAGCGCTTTGTTTCGAAGATACGGAGCGAAAATAAATTTCGACAATGACAATTTAGTTTAGAAACATTACATTACATTTTATATAATATTAGACAATGAAATTCATTTTTAGAATAACCCAGGGAAAAGTCCCCAAATTTTTTGCCGCATGTTTAATAAACACCCTGTATAATACTAACATCAAGTGATAGATACCCCAAACTTATCAGAATATATCAAAGAGGTTATTATTTTACTCCTTTTGTTCATTTCTTTTGACATTTTTACGTTGTAAAACCCGAAACTTAAGAACAGCGGACTTGTTGGGCAAATCTGTCCATTTTTTTATTCGAGAATAAAATGATCATTATAATGAGTTGATAAATGTATTTGTAACAGATCTAAGTATCTGTTACAAATGATGGCATGATGGAAATACCTCAGACAAATTCCATGCTTCTTCAGGGGTACCCCAAGGTTCAACTTCGGGGCCCTTCTTTGTTTTGTTATTCATTATTGACTTGCCAGATTATGTCAAGCACTTAAAATGTCTGCTTTTTGCTGATGATGTGAAAACATTATGCATCAACAACGAATCGCTGAAAAGAGTGCATGAATGCAAAATATTAGGAATAACCTATAACTGCAAATTATCATTTAGAAAACATATTGAACATATAAGAAATACCGCAAATCGAGTTTTAGGATTCATTTTGAGACAGACTTCTCTTTTTAGTAACATAGATTTCATAAAAGTACTCTATTTCACGCTAGTGAGATCTAAACTCGAATACGGTTCTGTAATTTGGAATGTAGAATACCAAACAACTTCACAGGATCTGGAAAAATACAGAACAAATTTCTAAGATACCTATATTATAAGAACTATCGTAGTAAACCCGATTACAACAGCATTACAACATCACAATTGAAAACCCAATTTGATATACTTTCCTTAGACTCTAGGCGAAAAATCTTTGCACTAATTTATATTCATGAAATTATCAATAGCAATACCAATTACTAGTACCAATTAATGTACCTCCCAGACCTACGCGTACTATCCCTTAAGTTCAAGACTCCCTTTATGACTGTTACTTCCACATCCCCCTCTTAATCATGCTCCGTCTGGCGAATAACATAAATTGCTTGCAAGATATTGATTGGAATATGTCTATTACAAAATTTAGATCTTCAGTTCGTAGACATGTTGAGAATTCATCAATTTAACAATTAGCTTTTCTGTTAGTTCTTATTTTATTTTTCTTGTTATGAGTTGAAATAAGTACTGCTCGTTGTTAGATAATAAGACATTCCCATATTATATTATATTGTTTTATATAACATATCATTTCAAGTGCTTGTATATTCATGTATACTTCTTATAAGTCATCCTTGTATTGAGGCCACCAGGCCTGATAGGGTGAAATGAATAAATAAATATGTGTTGGCGGAATATATCATAATATCTATATTTCATTGGCCGCTGAATTAAAAATTAATAATCTATTATAGGTAAAATAAAAATGATGTTCCAAACGCTGGTATCATGTACCTCTGGTCTGGGAAACATCCTCACGGACCATTCCATTATTGGCGATGCCATAGACATCAAAGATGTAGTATCCCGATTCACAACTGACGTGATAGGCTCTGTAGCTTTCGGAATAGACTGTAACAGTCTCAAGGATCCCGACTCCGAATTCAGGCATTGGGGAAAAAGGATATTCACGTTCGATTTCATGAGGAGGATCAAGAACAATATAACAATGTTGATTCCGAGGAATATTGTGATCAAGACAGGCATAAAACTGATGTCACGTGACTTGGAAAACTTTTTCATGAACGTGGTCAGAAGCACAGTTCAGTTCAGAGAAACTCACGACGTCCATAGGAAGGATTTTATGCACTTGCTATTACAACTGAAGAATAAAGGACAAATTGCTGAGGATGATAGCACTGATAAAGAAATCGAGACTAAGGCACCCGGTCAGTTGTTGACTTTCAATGAAATAGCAGCCCAGTGCTTTGTATTTTTCTTAGCAGGGTTCGAAACATCTGCTACAACGATGACTTTTGCACTTCTGGAACTTGCTCTCAACCAGGATGTCCAGGATAAGTTGAGAGAGGAAATCAATACTGTTCTAGAGACGACTGATGGAGAAGTAACGTATGAAGCTATAATGAAAATGAGCTACCTCGATAAAGTAGTTCACGGTGAGTAATACAAATCTTTGAGTTATATAAATGTTCATTTTTATACGTAAATTCAATATGAAACAATATGTGCCGATTATTAGTGACTTGTCATATATGAAAATTTGCCTATCAAAAAAAAATTATTTTATGAAAACCTTAAGATTGCGGAAGATTAAATGTACCCCTCTCTTCAAAATTATAAAAAACTGACTATATCATTTAGTTTTCTTGTTCATATTCGTAATTTCAAAACGAATCTGCCTTCTTTCATATAATGTGACTTTTTATCAGGAATTCATTATTTTTTAAAGAAATTATTGACTAGTTTGAGAAAAAAATCAGATCATGTGTCTTTTTTAAATTTACAAGCCATTGTTTACAGGTTTTTGAATTTGGCGATTCGTCTGCAGCTATGACACTCATAAAAAGCGATAGAAAATGGCTGAATCGATGTAAAAAAATATTGAGGATAGCTATAGGGAATTCAAACCACGCGATACTCCACCTGGTATCAATGTTGTGAACTAGAGACAAATACATTGTTAATCATGATAGTCTCTATTTTTCTCGTTGTTTTGATAATAATTTTCCAAGTGAACTGATGAAGATTTGTCGATCGATTCTCACATACACACAAACAGATGTAGATGCCCAACACGGGTACAAGCACACTTAAAGGTCTCGCCTCATTGGTTTAAAATAACGAATAAAAAAACGCAAGGATGGCAGGTTCGGTGTTGTCGGTTGTAAAATAAATCGTTGTTTATGGGACGATGTAACATTTGAGGCGTTGCCGGTTTCAAAATTGAGCTTGAAAGGTTAGGAAAACGACTCGATGGAAATGAGATGATGAAGATGATAACTAGAAATGGCTAACGTTTTCACATGCGTACCAAAATGATAGATGGGCACTAAGTCGTATATTCGTTAACCAAGTTAGCATCATCAGGAGAAAGAGGAGATGGCTCCCAAAGGTGTTGGCGGAGCGTTACGTGATGTGGAGTTGACGTTCGAAAATCAAACAATGAGAAAAGCGAAGGATTCGGCAATGATGTTTCAAAATACGTTGTTTTGCGTGCGTTTCGACCGTTCTCCGTGCGTTTATTGGTTATAGTTTCGTTCGGTTATAATTTTTTCGTTGTCGTTTAATTTTTCGTTTTTGTTAAGGGTATAATATCATCGAAGGGTGAGGTTAGGTTGAAAGAAGAAATGAATCATTAAGAATACTTATTATAAATTTTTATTTTGGTAACATAAAACAAAGCCATTTGTATAAAATATCTACGTTTCTGAGACTGCAATTGTAGTTGGTTCGGTTGAGAATGTGATGCATACATGGAGAAATACCTTCGTTGTTGTGGGAACCATCCATGTCTTATTGTCATAGCCCTGAAAATCCACAACGCGTGTTGGTATATCCAACTAGTGAAATTTTGCGTTTTGAGTTTATGATGTTTCCGCACATGAATAACATTGACACCTTGTAGATTTTACATGAGGATGGCATCCAATTGATTATACTCCACAAAGCCAGAGGAATACCTCATTCCATGAATTTTTCGCTCCAAGTAACAGGCGGAACGGCGATTTTCTTTATTCAATCGGGAAAATAGAGTGTTCGGCAGCAGTAAAAAAGTTACTGCGTTTAGGATGGAGTTTTCGCTTGACGGTAAAGCCTTAAATATCTACAACAGCTTTTCTCATGTTGACTGCGATTGATACTATAGCAAAATCACATGTTCAGTTTCATTTTTTGATAACTTCGCTGAGTAGTTTTTACAAAATTTTCATTTACTAACGTTTCTCGATTTGTTTTCAGAAACCCTTAGGAAGCATTCACCAGTTCCCGGAACACCAAGAGTCTGCAATAAAGCCTACAAAGTTCCCGGTACAGATATTGTCCTCGAAGTCGGAACGAGAGTACATATTCCATTCCAAGCTATCCACTGGGATCCTGAATACTATCCAGAACCACAAAAATTCGATCCTGAGCGATTCAGCGAGGAAAATAAATCCAAACGACACCCATTCGCTTTTTTGCCTTTCGGAGAAGGTCCCAGAATATGCATAGGTAAGAATTTGTGTTCCCAACCTGTAAATTGTTATGTAAAAATATATCTGAAAAGTGACCAATTATTCAAACTATGATCTACATGTTCATCCAAATAATTCAAAAATAAATTTGCCGAAGATGTTATTCCTGTCTTAGCATATTCGAAATTTAATGAATTTTCTGGTAAAGCCTAGATATAGAATTCGAAAATACATACTCAATGGACTATCAGAAAACAACTACTCTGATAACCGTTAGTCCATTCAACGTACTGTTTAAGTTCGTTTCTTTAGATTTGTTTACTGCCAGTCTTCAAGCATAAACCACTAACTAATAAGAAAAACTGAGGTTTGAAAATACATGCTCTTGTCACGAAGCTTAGAAGTAATATAAAAAAAAGTATTTTTTTGGAATTTCGATATGATTTGAAATATTTGTTATTATGGTGCACTGTTTGGAACCGTTGGTGTAGTAATGATTATTACTACTATTTTTAACACCTCGACACGTGTTTTAATCACTCGGTGATTGAAAAACATTCCGAGGTGTTAAAAATAACGGTTTGGTGTTGGGATGGAACTCCAGTAATATTCATATTTGTTTTTATTTTGTTTAACTTGCTTTTTCATTTCAGGTGCAAGATTTGGACTTCTTCAAGTCAAAGTGGGTCTCACTGCCATTATTAAAAACTTCAAAGTTACTCTGAACGAAAAAACAAAAACCCCCATAAAATACGCTACCAACGTATTCATCACATCAGTAGATGGGGATGTGTGGCTAAATGTCGAAAAAATTCAATGAAAAATATTCAGAGATTCGAAAACAACATTTTATGAAGACATCAATAAAACCAGTGTTAATAACGATGTTTTTAAATTTTATTGTGCTGTGTGAAAGTGCTCCGCAATCATTTCATGTTCAGAAGTCTTCATGTCGCAGAAACCAGTATTTCGCAAGACAATAACTAGCCTTCCACGCCACACTCAAGCAGACAGGCACACAAAAGTGTTCGCGAGTGAGTGCTATCATGTATATACAGTTTTTCACGAATCCATTTTCAATAATCATCTGTGTAACTATTTTGTTGTCCTAGAATCGCTCAAAATGCGAAATCGAATATGCCCTCGAACTAATGGTGTATTCAGGCCAAATGGCGCGGTATGAAGCTATCTGCCGTTTCCTGATTTTTCGGGGAGGCTCGCAGACAAGTTTCAACGTGTGTACACTTATGCGTGTCAATTTCAGTCAATTATTGTACTTACCATCGTGTGGAGAATATATTTACTAATGAATACACAATATTGTAATATATTATATCCAATGAAAATTGAGAAATAAAACTTCCTGTTTGTTTCCACTTTTATTTGTAACTAGCGTTACTGCAGTATGAAGAAATATTCAAAAGAATGCAATAAACTGAAATAATCGATAATGGTAACCGTTATACACTGCATTTTTTTAATGTCCCTCCTCCCCAATTTTATTTTTTGAACGGGTCAGCTCAAAAAATTTAAATTTGGGATAATGACATTAATGCATGAATACTTTATTTTTAAGTGAAATTGACAGATGAAAGTTTCAACATGGCAACTGGGCCCCATCTGGTAAAAAAAATTTAATGGAAAGGGTGGTCTTGTGACACATCGTTTTGAAGCTCCTGGCGAATACTTCACAATCCTAGAATATGAATTAAATATCTTCACTTACTAAAAAATGGTGGAACATTCAATTTTCTGAGGACAAACACATTATTATCGAATTTCTAGAAATATTCCTTTGTATCTGCCATATGACAATTCCAACAACCTGATAAGGTTGTTTAAGTTAATTTTTGTTTATAAAAACGACAAAAAAAAGTGTCAGTACGACAACGAACATCATTATTCACTTAGAATATTCTCATTTAGTTTTCGGTCAAATCTCGTCCATTGGAAGAAAAAATTGAAGTGATTTTTATTTACTGTGTGACACCCAGGTCATCCGTCCATTCCGGAAGAACACCAAGTGCAAATAATTGGTGAGATGGTAGTAAATCCTGAACAATCTACTTATTCCGTCGCGAATGTTTGTGAGATGTCTCCTTCTACTGTGTGAAGACTTTTAAAGAGGAATAGGTATCATCCATACAAAATTGAAATGGTACACCAATTTACTGAAGATGACCTTGATCGAAGAACAGAATTCTGCGAAATCATTACATAAATCATTGCAAGGCCTCCTACCTATTTCCAGAATATTTTTTTTAGTGGCAAATGTACATTTTTAAACGGCAATGTTCACATAAAAAATTTCCATTGTGGGAGTGACACCAACCCTTACGTTTTCCGGGAAACATATACTGAATATTCAGAAAAAATTAACGTTTGGGCAGAAATATTGGGAAACCATATTGTAGGACCTCTATTTATTGATCAAAATTCAACAAGCGAAAGGTATTTGAATATGCTGGACACTACTGTTCAGCCTATCATCACTGACATCGTCGAAGCGAATCCTAATGAATTCGATATGGATATTGTATTCCAACAAGATGGAGCACCACCATATTACTCCAGACACATAACACTATTTGGATACTTTTCCCGGTAGTTGGATTGACCGTCGAGGTCGTGCAGAATGGCTAGCCTGCTCGACAGATTTGACACGTTTAGACTTTGTTTCATGGGGCTATTTGAAGCAAAATGTGTATAAAACTGAACCTGCATCAATATTGGATATATGGCAGAGAATAATAAATATTTCTAGAGATATTGACGTTACTGTGTTTGAAATTGTTTGGCGTGAAATATCGGATAAGCTGTTCATATGTCAAGAAGTTCAAGACTACCATTTCGAGCATCTTCTGAACTGACCTCAAGCTTATTATCTCATATTATGTAGTTAAATGGCGCCGAGTCACCTTTTCGAAAGTTTCATCTGTCAATTTCAATTCAAAATAAAGTACCTATTCATGCTTTAATTTCATTATCCCAAATTTAAATTTTTGGAATTGAACCGTTGAAAAAATTAAAGGGGGTGGGGTATTGAAGAAAATAACTGTATATCTATACATCACTGTATTTAATAACAGAGGTCCTTAACTCAATTGAGTTCCTGAATTTTGTTTACCTGATAATTGGCGAGTAGACAAGATCGATTTAGTTATTTAGTGGGTAAGATCCGCAATGCTTATGCTTATCAATTACCAAGGATTCCAAATCATTGAGATTCCAACCCGTGCTTGCATAGTGCAAAATGTACGTATCGTTTATATCCGGGAACATATGGTTGCCTTCCAAGGAATGGTTTGAAAACCTCTAATCATTTTTACCTATAATGAAGGACCTTTCATGTTCAGCATACCGTATTGAGAAATTTCGATCATATTGTCCCACAGAAACACTCCAGACAATTTAGCTTATAAACTTCAGATTTCTCCATGTTGTTCATTTCATCTTTGGCATTAAAAAATCCCACAATTATCTCTGTTCTTACCAAAATATGTTGAAGTTACAAATTTCTTGATTTCTTATTGTTTGATCTGGGGGTAAATCAATCTGAACGTAAATATGAGGTTTTGTTTTCTGACTAACTTCTGGATTGTCTGGCGCTGAAACCATTATATCCTATCTAGACTATCTCCATCTAGATTGTTAGCAGATAAAGGTATCGAGAATGCTCTGTGTAACATTCAATTGTAGGCTGCTATTTTATGACTGTCACGATGGAAAATATCATTCAGAACGTAATGTCATAGCTCGGTTATATTTATTTGGAATGCAACCACAAAATCCCGAATTTGAACGATACGATATTTTTGAAATTTGTTCATAATTGTATACAAAGAAATCATGTAAAAAAAAAGATAATAAATTGAATTCGTAAAGTGAACTTCTGCTTCAATGTTTTCGAGTTCTTCAACTCCACACACGTTTTACACCAGAAGACATTTACAACTAATTATCATCACATATGGAAGTCTTTTTAATAAACAGACTCATTGAACATTTGATTCCGTAGTAAAATTTTTTGCCATGTGCCCGAAAATCTATGTTTAAAGTTTCTAAAAATGACAGAAAAAAAGTTGCTGTCTCTCTTTACTGTCAGTTAACTGTTTTTAAATTTTTTCGCATTCTTTGTTCTACCGATTCGAATGAAACCATTGAAATTTTACAATTATGATTAATAGAAAATTTCGATATCATATATTACCAAAAAATACATACATTGGTCATAGAAAATGCACCCACATAAATGGGTCTTTGTTATTTCAAAGTTCATCAAGTTTTTTCATCTCATTGTGAAACTGATTCGGATTTTGAAAGTAAGAAAGTTGAAGTGGGAACGAAATTAAAAACATTCGAAGATACAGGGTCTCTGGACAATCGTTTCAAGAAACTACATAATCCCAATAAAGTATAATGAAGAAGAATAAAAAGGGGGGATTCTGATTACTCGTTCGATAGGTATTTCAATTTTCTATCCAATATTTTTTCAATTTTGATTTTTTTTTATTTGTTATAAAAATTTTAAACAAAAGATAAATATCATGATTAAAAAAAAATGTAGTTTAAACTAAGAGATCACGTTTACGTTAGAATGTCTATGAAATCATCCACAAAAATTATAAATATGTTTCCTACACCAGATGTCGTTGATGCATTCTCACTATTAACTGTTACACAAATATTAGCTTCAGCATTGAATGCATTAATAGATCCAAAAATAATAGGGTTGCAATTGATATAGATTTTAGAAGAGGAATACTGTGCTATTCAATCGATGACATTGTAAGTCATTAAGCCAGAAAGTGTAGACTTGTTATTCCTGAGGTGAACAAATAACCAAGATTTTACCGAATCTTCATATACTCGTATTGATGGATGTAGCCGTTACTACGTGGTAGAAAATCATAATGAAGAAAATAGAATTGAAACTCTCTATGTTTTTCACCACTTTAAATTGTAACTAACGTTACTGGCAGTTTCGTCTTATAAGGACATTTTCAAACTTATACATTAAACTTTACAGTTTAATGTATAAGTTTGAAACATTACAGTTTAATCTATAAGTTTAAAAATGTCCTTAAAGGATATAACTGCAGTAACGTTAGTCCTTATAGAACAAAACTGCAGTAACGTTAGTTGCAAATAAAAGTGGTAAAAAACGTAGAAAGTTTCAATTCTTTTTTTTCTTCATCATACTGTATTCTCTATAGCCTGAGTTCGAACAGCATATGCTGTTTCATTTGAACACGTAAGGTTTGTTATTCCGTTTGAAATGGCAAGTTCTCGTTCTTTTCAAGTAATCGTTGGCATTGTTTTTCGCAATAATTTTTCACTAGAACATGAAAGATATTTGCTACATTCGAAATCAGGAACGTTCTACTTACTTATTTGAAAAACACTTTCATCACAATAGTTATGTTTGGTGTACGACCAGTCTGTCCATTCGAAATTATATTCTAAATTATTATTATTGAATGAATAATTATTATAGATTGAACTTTTTTAGATCAGAATGATGACCAAGTCGCTTTCCCAGCGAATTACAGTCTCTAATAGTGAAACACTTCAAATTCGTCCATATCAGATCTAGGATTCTGCCATTTGAGTATTCTCTACAGAATTTTGTCACAATCTCTCAGTATCACGGAAAACCTAAAGGTGAGCATCCACGACGAAAGTTTATCATGAAATTTTTGTGTCATGATTTAAAACTTTCATGTTTCACAGTGGAAACACTATCGAATTACGCGAAATATTGTTAAAAATTTCATGACACAATATTTCTCGAGACACTTGTTTCATGGGCAAGTTTCAACTTGTATACGCGATATGCGTCTTGTTTCATGTGAAATATTTGTTTCACTTGCTGTACATGAGTTTTGGCGTTCTTCGTGAAACAAAATCGGTATACGCTAGTCGCTAGTGTGTTTACATAAAAAAATAACGTTCGTCGCTTACTTTTTCAATTGGAACAATGAGTGAAGTAGAGAAAAGAAGAAAGAAAAGAAAAGCTAGTGTCAATTGGTCACGACAAATGACACTAAAATCAATAGAACTTCACGAATTCCATTCCAATTCATGAGATTGTTCTTTAGAGTAGTATCTAGCTAGTATCGTATGGCTAGAGAAACCTCCATTGATGCTATATCGGAAGTTATGAGCATATCCGTTCAAGAAGTAAATGATAAAATCCATAGTCTTCGATGCCAATTCTAAAGTATCAATAGAAAGAAGAAAGAAACTAAAAGCGGTCAGGCTACAGGGGATAACTTTGTGACAAAATGGGAGTTTTATGAAGCTCTAAAATTCATAGACTTGTCAACAAGTGGTTTAAATGAAACAAAAATAGACTCATTGGTAAGTATATTTTAATTATTAATTATGTATACATTGCTTAAGCACTAGAGAATCGCAGCCCGATCCTTATGCTTATGCAAAGGAACAAAACTATAGTAGTTTATATATACTCATATTGCCACGGAAGTTCACCTTCCTCTTGAAAGTACTTAGCCATTCACCAGGTTGAACAGTACCATTTTCGTAATCTTCAACATCAAACGTGCCATTAGGAGCGTGCAGCTTCCGAGAACGGGTCGTTAAAAAATTATGTAAAACGCATATTGCCGACACTATAATGGACACTTTTCTGGTTCTAATTCAATTGGCTTTCTTAAAACACGGAACCTAGCTGGAGCAATGCCAAAACAATTTTCAATTATTCGTCTTGCACGTTACAGTCGGTAGTTAAACACCCTTTGTCCACCACGAAAATTTCTAAACGCGTAAGGTTTCATAATATATGGTTTCATGGCATAAGCATCATCTGCTACGATAACAAATGGAATGGCCTTATTCCGTCCTGTGAGTGGCCTAGGTTTTGGAATATTTAAACTATTATTTTCAAGTTTTGTTGCCAATGAGCACGTGTTAAAAACTCCTCCATCAGAAATTCGCCCCATATTTTCTCTATTGATGTATAAAAATTTATAATCTGCGTCAGCCAGTGCCATCAAAACAATACTATGTTTAGGTGCTTTAATATGTACGTGTTTACTATCAAGGGCACCTAAGCAGTTCGGAAAGTTCCATTTCTCATTAAATTGCTGTGAAATTTTCTGCCATTCATCTTCAGTGGTTGGTGTCTGGAAATGAGAAAAAACTACGTTGAAAAAAATGTAGAAATGCTTAATAAAAATATGAACAGCTATAATAATGATTTATGTTTCTGACACAATCTTTTTTTAGATCAACGAAGAAGATACGACTGATAATGAATTGAGTTATTTATCAGAAGATCAAGGAACTAATCATTCAAAAGACTCTACAGATACTTCGCGTTGCAACACTCCAATGCCCTCTACATCTACATCACGTGATTTCACACCATCATCGACGTCACAGGACATAACCCAAGTCCCGTCAAGGTTAAAAAAAAAGAACAAGAAAAATGACCAACAAGCCTTACTGGACCGATGTGTTGGAGTTATGTCGAAGATAGCAGATTCCTTCGAAATATTTGGAGATTATGTGGCGGATGAATTGCGTAACATGCACTTACTTTACTTAAAAGCCCCTGATTTGCAAGGATATGCAAAACGAGAAATTCAGCGACTTATTTTAGACATAAATGACAAGTATGAGTCCAGACTACTAGACTTGGTGCTTTATCTCAATCGCAAATATCCGTTAATAAACATTGAGATATTTTGCTTGATAATAATTCTTTGGAGTCACAGCTGTCCACTCGAACTAGTTGTGAAATTGGTTCTCCATTGCTGGTATTGACACAATGCCCGGTTAATGATTTAACTGAAAACACTGTTGATGGTGAGAATAACGGCATGGAGAATATTACAAACTATGATGAAAATTGTGGGTCTACATTTTTTAATCTGTAAATACCACTTTATGAAATAAACGAATTATGGAACTTACGTGTAGGTATTCTTCTTTTAAAATATTATAAATTGCCGAGCACATGCCGAAGTATTAGTCTCGATATAGTACATACTGGTATTCGAAACAAATACATAAGCGAGTGGTAGCTATCTCCTAAAAAAAAACAAAAAAAAATTAAATGAAGTCAAGTCCTCAAAATTTTCAACTATTTACCTATTGCTAGAAATCGAAGTGTTAGTGCTAGTCGCTCAGCTGCTGGAATTGAATTTCGCATGAGTGTATTCGGTTTTTCTATTACATTCTTTATTTTGCTAAGTAAATACTGAAAGTCAGAAGCAGACATCTTGAGAAAATTTTTGTAACATTC
>WOGP01001962.1:1313-17739 GCA_015342065.1 Leptinotarsa undecemlineata
TTTACTATGATTTCTACATGTTGTGTGTTTTGTTATTAATAAATTAGTTTTGTTTATTACCCTTTAATCGTGTAATGCAGGTACTAACTACAAAATAACAATAAATCCAGTTCGCATTTATGACGATGTATCTCTGCAGTAGTTCGTAAAATAATTTTTTGCTGCGAACTGGTTTATATTGGGCAAAAAACCCAGTAGACATTTTTTGTTTAGAATGAAACAGGCTATCGGAAATAAATTTTTAAATGGTAAAGAAATAATAAGACAAAGAGTTACATTGGAAATAAATTTTAGTGGTTGCGTTTTCCACCCCTTACAACCATGGACGAGTACAACTAAGACACTGGCATATTATAATGTTCTTCAAGGTGGTAATAAGGTCTGAACCTTTTGAAAGGTACAATATCTTTGATTTCATCAGATAAAATATTTTACATCAAATGTGAATGAAACAAATATTTGAAATAGAGCGGAAGTAGGTCTCGAAAGGTGGATATTTTGGTTTTGTCTAGTGAAGTAATGCACTTGGTGGGATCCAAATCTGAAGATATGTTTTTTGTTATTGTGACAGTAAAATCAGAATACTGTCAAAGAGATAACTTTTGCACTTTCCCAGAATACAATGCTGAGTGCAAATTTAATTCCTTGGCTACCAATTTAACATCAAAATACTCAGATGATATTTTTTCCTCAATAAAATTTTCATAAAATTTTAGCTTACTATCAATGCATATTCCTAAGCATTTAGTACATATCCTTTACTTTCAATGCTACCTACGCCAATATTGATATAAAGCGTATATTTGCAAGTAATCAGATTAGTTACTAGGACATTGCATCATCATTTAGAAACTTTGGATATGTATTCATTAACTATTTTATTTAATTTTTGTGAGACGTACTATGTTAGAAGCAGATGATGGTACTATCATCAGCGAATAATATGAATCTACCAGATATATTTATACTTGTCGAATAATAAATATATAATAGAAAAATAACTGGACCTAAAATAGACCGTTGTGAAACGCCAGATCATATTGTTTCAAGTGATATATCATGAAATTAAAAATAATCTCACCGTTGGAATCACAAACATATCCGCCTGCTTCTCTTACTATCAAAACACCGGCAGCAGCATCCCATGGATACAATCCATCACATTGATAAGCATCCAAACGACCATTGGCTACATAACAAAGTCCCATTACCGAAGATCCATACGATCTTATACTGAAAGAAAAAATATGAAATTGATTATGTACTCATTCTCTGAGGCGGTTTTGAAGTAGTAAAACCAGCGTCTCATTTTCATTTTATTGTATTGTTATTTTAATTACCACGTTTTTATTAGCTTCATCTGTATATATGTATGTATGTTTATTTGTTTGTTTGTAACTCTCGAGCTCGGGGTCTGTATTTGACATAATTATCGACACTATTGCTTAATCTATTCGTGAGCAGATGGCGCTGTACATGACCTCCTTGATATAATTCGAACTCACTTTACATGTATTTCTTCATTTGAAAAAAGTATTTTTTCATTAACACGCGCGCCTGCTGCCTCGGGCTTAGTAGCTGATTTTCAGGCTTCTTCTCGGAATCGGAAACTATCAATGGTAACATTTTCTAAACAATATACGGCTGATTGATCCCAAAGTTTGAATAAAATAAATATTGTTTATAAAGACTGAAAAAACGCTTTTATAACGTACGAAACTAAAAAATGAACAATAAAAATAGTTTAAAAAACTAAAAAACACGCTTTTAAAGAACATCGAACTAAAAAGTTTAAAATATTTTTTTAGCGCGTGGGCGCTTTGTGCCATATTTTTTGTATAAGAAGCGCTCGTCGCTTTTTTCACAATAATACCAGTATTTTTTGTTCGTTATTGTTTTGAGCTTATTTAAAAAAAAATACCGTTTAAGTTCGATTTTCTTTAAAAGCGTGTTGTTTAGTTTTTTAAACTATATTTATTTCTTTGTTGATCGCCATAATACTGTAATGATTTCACTGAAAAAAATAATGTTTGTCTTTTGATCACACATACTTTTTTGTTTTTTCTATCAACACAAAATGTGAAACTAAATTTTTCCATACAGGAATACTGACTGTGATTTTTTTTTATTACTGAAAAACAATTATATTGAATGTAGAAAATACTGTACGGCATTCAGTTGAAGCGACACTAAATTTGTTTGTCTTCATTGCAGGAGAAAAAAAGCATCCAAAAGAACAAATGATGATATGATACAGCGTTTTTTCTACAATATTATTACGTTATTCCCGTTTGATTGAACATCATTGATCATCTTACTTGTTGAATGTTCGAAAGTTGGAACAGGGAAGCAAGATATTAGCAGATGAAATAATAAAGTGTGAAATATTATATTATTTGAACTGAAATATTCAGATGAACCAATCAAAAGAGAAATCAATATGAGAAGAAATAATCAATGAAAATGAATATAAAAACACTAATTTGTGAAGAAAATAAATCATTATGACCTACAACTTTTATAGATATTAAAAAAAGTTTTCAGAAAAGTTATGAAGTCGAGATATATTCTATTTGTAATGAGTATTGCAATGACTCAAAAGCTGTGAAAAAGCTTAATACATTCATATAAAATTATCGTTGATTTGAAAGCAAAAGGATTTGTGAAGATAGATTTGTTCTGTTCGTTTCGTCAGAAACTCTTCATTTGTAAGGTGAAGGTGGTAGTTTAGGGATGATTTTAGTTGTATCACAGTTTCACCTAAATTATTGAAACTTACCCCAAAATTTCCTTCATTAGATACTTCAGTCTGTACATATATACTTCATAATATTTAGGATTTCTTGCAAGGGAAAGTTCGTAATTGAATATACTCTTCTGTATATCTGTAAAAAATATGTTCAAATTAGTCCCAAATATCAATGAAAGCTCAATACGAAATGATTTACAAAAGCAAACAGAGAATTTCACAGAAACTATATAAATTCATTTATTTATTTACCTAACGAGCGGCACCCAATTCATAAACATATTATTACAAAGGTGTAGGTACATAAATATTTATGATTAAGATTAGTATCAAAACTAAATCTAAAAAATTCAAACTAAAAAAATAGAAAATTAGGAAAAATTGAAACTAAAAACTAAGATTAAACCCAAACCCTGAAATATCACAAAGTATTACAAATAGAATATGTATAGAAAGTAAAGAAAAATTCAGTAGGGTTAAGTTAGATTTATTGAGCCGCCATTTTGGTTTTTCGCATTTTGTCTTTAATCGACAGCACCCTGCCAGGTACTGATGATGCCTAACAGGCTGAAACAGCTATCTACCGGTGGCTCTTGAATTGAAATCAAGTTGTGAATGATCGAAATTGGACTCATGTATTAATCTTTTCATTTTCATGAAATCATTATCCAGCATCTTGATTGCTGGATTCGTTTTTTAGGAGAGATTCCCAAATTTCACATAACGCAGTTATCGGTTCTAAAGATTGATCAAATTACCAACGCTGAAAAAAAACGTAATAAAATTGGTAGTTCCACTTATGTCCCGCTTGCGTTTACACAGTAATTTTTGTTTTGTGTTGTCTTTAGGTAGATCGTTCCACAATGATCTGGGATGTTCTCTAACGTTCTAGAGTATTCCCGAACATTTCACTATATTCCAAAATGTTCCAGGATGTTCTCAAATGTGGAATGCTCTCGAATATTCTCGATTTTTCTGAACTGTTCCAAAACTTTCCAGAGGAGTATACTTCCAGCTCTTATAATGTGGCTCTGACAGAAAAAAGTAGGCACATATATTCTGCTAGTAGTATATAATTAAATTATAATTTTGTACCAAAAAAAATTGCATATTACATATCCAATTACATTAGAAAAAGTGGAAATCTATTTTTCTCTCCGGTTTTTCAATTCAAACCATTTTGTGTCTCAAATCATGATAAAGTTATCAATATTGCGCTCTCGTGTGGTAGGGATGTTTCGAATTCGAGAGATATGATCAAAATAAAAATTTCAATTGTATTTTCGTGAGTCGATGCATATAATATTTACCTTTCTGACCATTTGTCTTAATTTCTTCTCCATTGAGAAAAGCTCCCTTTCCTTTAATAGCAGTAAAACATTCTTCTAGAAAGGGGTTGTATACTATGCCCATCATCTGTATTTTATTTATCACAAGCCCTACGCTGACACCTGAAAATTTCATGTTTCTCACAAAATTTGCAGTACCATCTATTGGGTCTATAATCCAGGTAGGAGTGTCCGTTAGTTCTGATATCCCGTTTACTTCAGATTCTTCCTCTCCGATGAATCTGAAAAATTTTTGGTACGTAATAGTTATGAAGTATGGTAATTAAAATAAATATAAACTTTATATATCAATAAATATTGACAATACAAACAATAGACACTACGAACCAAATGGTTTGAAGCACTTTTTAAATCTATTCAACTAATGATGAAATTAAATTCGAGAAAATGAATGAAGTTGGAAAAAAGAACGAAACATTCAATTAGAGTTTTGAAAAAACTATTAAAATGAATCTCACAATCAATTTAGCCAAATGTATCAATGAGAAAATAATGTATGCTTGGTGAATTTCTATTTTTTAACGGTTTTGTTTATATTGCCCTGTTTGTTTGGTTCAAATTCAGTAACTGAAGTTTGACCCCCTTCCTGTTGGAAGAATGATCTGATATTTGGTACACATTCAGTTTTGATGAAAAATTTATGGTGAATTCTGTATCATTGTATATCCAAAATGGCCGCGGTAACAGAATGCTGGATTACATATTGTTACCTCAATATGGGTATCAAATGAGAGAGCTTAACTAGTAGAATGGTGCTATACTTCGAAAAAGATGCACATTAAAGATATCCGTAGCTATAAAATGGGGGATTACACATTACCTTGTAATACTGAGACACTAAATGAACTAAACAGAATGAAAAGAATTCAATAACACAATTAGAAACTAAAAACTTGAAAATAAAATAAGTAAAAAACATTTTTTTGTGTTGAACAGTTTTATTGAAAAAATATAATAATGATGTGGATAATGTACTAAAAGCTAAAAAATAATTCAAAGGTCCTAGATAGTCTCCTCAGTAGTCTACGGTATTGATCAGATAAAAAAATAATAAAATCGTTGTGCGTAGTATTTATATATCTAACCAGATTACACTACCTCCAACAATTTTATTATTTTTTCATTTGATCAACACCGTAGATTGCTGAGGAGAGTGGTGTGATGACTGCTACCTAGGACCTTCCAAATTATTTTCTAGCTTTTCTCTTTTCAATAAAACCGTTTAACATTTTTTTTTACTTATTTCATTATTCTAATTCATATAGTATTTTTACCACAAAATTTGCACTGACTTTATACTAAGTCATTAGTATGCAAATTGAATATGAAAATGATGAATCATTCCTGTGTCAGCTATTAAAATTTTTGATAAATTTATTTTACCGTAACATAATGAGAATTATTATAACCCCCTTTTAGTAACTTCTATCGATTTTTTTCTTTGAAAATATCAAATCTGTAGGGCATATATTCCATATTGCCTTCCTATATTGTGAAAATTGATATCATCGTATTTAACAGAATACACGAAACTCTCGAAACAGTCTAATTGCGAAATAGGTTGAAAAACTTTTATGGAAACCTTCAACAATCTCTTCTTAAAAACACTATACACCTTTTATTTGCTAATCATATAACAAATCCACTTTTATCTCAGAGAATCTTCTACGAATGTAATGTAATTTCAAGAATTTCTTAAAAAAATAAATTTCAGCCAATATTCTGAACTTCTAGATCACCCTTTATACTTTTTGAAGCCGTGAACCTTCTTTTGATTTTCCATTGAATTGTTCAAATAATTTACTTATATTCTCTTCATCTCATTATTCTCGGTAAATGTAACATGGTATACAAAAAAACAACGATAATCAACTATTCATTCGTTCATTTATGATTCTTGAATGGTGCCAAGGTTACAAATACTTTTTTCTCCCAGCAAGGTGTATGCAACCTCACTTGAGTTCATTTATTTATTTATACTCGCTTTGTGCAACTACAAATTACGTTATTGTGGTGAATGTCGGTGAATTTGAAAACTTTGAAGTGAACAAAAATTGTTTTATAGTTAGGATAGCCCTACAAAGGCAACTTTTTAATCTCGGTGATTAAATAATCTAGTCGATTGAAATATTCATTCTAGCGTACAATAGCAACTAAATTATTACTGAGTATCAGCTACAAATTGGATTTCATCGAGACTGCATGCATTTGTCCTTTTTTTTTTAGAAACAAAGAAAAAGGAGACTGGAAATATTGGATCCATCCATTGATTAGCACAAACCTTATAGATGATATTATTTCAAATTGATTGACAGCTTGGAAAAAATCTGATGAAATTATCTCCACATGTGCGAGAATATTTCTGAGAAGTTTTTTCTAAGATTTTCATCTGTTAATTCCTTTATTTTTGTATCATACAACGAGGGGCGTAAATTAATTGCTTCCACAAACACTCTGATGTTTGTATACATAAATGAAAGTAAAACTGTAACCTCTGCCGTGAAATAATTCCAAAACAAGCACTTTTCTCTATCACCCAAACTGAAACACTCTCCTCGACGTGATTTTCACCAACCAAGTTTGCGTCTTCAGGACATGAAGAAAATTACTTCCAAACTCTAAATCTGGTCTAGCTGTACAGAGACAGGCTTGTCTGGCCATCAGTGGTGACATCAGTACTACACCGTCAGCGACCATGGAGATCCTTCTAGATCTACCCCCTCTCCACATTTTTCTGGGCAGACTGCACAAATCAGTCTAATGCATGGTGCAACAGACTGTTGGTTGACACTAGAAGTCACAGCATTCTGGAAATGACCTCTGACTTTATGCCTTCAACTGTCAACTACGAACTGCCTAATAAAGTACTGTTCCCAAGTAGAGAGAACTGGATCCTCCGGGAGAAGGAAATATTAAGAGCAGATAGTTGTTGGTTCATAGATGGATCAAAAATATCTTCCGGTTCTGGTGTAGATATTTTCAGTCGCAGACCCAGGACAGAGATATCAACCTGCCTAACGACCTATGCGACGGTATTTCAAGCAGAAATTTACGCTATTGAATTATGTACGGAGGACGAATCCAACCTCATACACAAGTCAATAAAAATATTCTAGAACAGTCAAGCGACATAGGAAGCTCTTGGCTCCTACAGAGTAACGTCTAAATTAGTAGCAAATTGCCAAAAACGAATCTACTCGATATTAAGACTCAACAGATTGTCTCGGCAGAGCCGTACTCTAACCATCTGACCTGAAAGACCACTCACCATACAAACTAATCAGCTTTGTTAAGAAGCTGGGTTTATTTGGTTCAGTGTGAATAGGTGTGAGCCACAATAAACCCTTGCGAGTTGCTGTGGAGGGTCGAATAGACCAACTCACTTTGGACCTAACCTAACCTAACCTGGTCTAGCTGAAATTCAAGAAACTTAATCAGACCCAAATCGAAAGTTGAATATGCAGACCAGTATGGAATATATTTTGTCAACGACATTCATTCGTTTAAACAGTCAGAATAGTTTAACTAAACTGAGTCCTTAGCTATATTGGAAATATGTTGTACTAAAAGAAAGATTCTAAAGATGGACATGTATGGACATTACCGTCTCACCATACCCCATTTTGAAGTAAGAATCACCAACCATTTCCGCGGCCATAGCTTCAAACTAGTGCGAAAACAACTTTGGAAGTCATGCCGATAGAACTTTCCTACCACCAGAGTGAAAACCCCGTCCAGAAAATGTTTAAACAGAGCCATCGATAAACGCTTTCAAATATACCACACATATCAAGTCTATCTATTGTGATTTGAATATTACATAAACGATCAACTATTCTATACTATTTACTTTTACTTGTAATGCACTGTTTGGAACCTTTGGTGTAGTAATGACTATTACTGGAGTTTTTATCCCAACACCAAACCGTTATTTTTAACACCTCGACTCGTGTTTCGATCACAAAGTGATCATCTTCAAGAGGAATATCAAACTGATCATCCGGCTAAGACGATTATGGTTCGAAAAAGGAGAAAAAATGGAGGAAATATTGAGATTTTCTCTTTTAATTTCCTTTTTACATACCACTCTGTTGAAAAGATCATTCTGGATATTTGAGTATTTGGTGGAATGATGCCATCCCTACTCTCTGTGCTCAGGGCACATAATTCTCGGGTCCAATGATCAGCTATCTCATGATTTGAAGAGTAGTCATTAGTTATTGATGCAAGCGCATCCGGAAAAACAACGCCACCGGCACTGTATCTTTTTTTGAAAAAATAATAGTAATAGATACTCTAAATCAAAAATTGAAACTATACTATGAGGATTGAATGTATCTTTTTTTTTCTTTATGGGAAAGATTATGTTTTGTGGTGAAGTAACTAGTGAAAGAAAAATAAATATGATGATACATTTAACATAATTAAGTCGGTAATATTTGTTTGCTGAGACACTGGTATGAAGTTTCGGCAATATTGCCATGGATTGATTGTTATCCTTCCTTAGATGCCTAAATGAGTATACTGGTATTGGTTATTTGTATAGGGTCTTCCAAGAGGAACTTTTGAACTTTCACGATTGATAAGAGCCATCTTGTTGAAGTTATATCTGTCAAACTAGTTGTCATTCATTCAGTCTGTTTTGCCAAACCACCATGGACGGATATAGTACTCAACAACACATGCAAATAGTTAAACTATTTTATCGAAATGGGTGTCTTCATCGGGCAACGTACCGCGCGCTTCGTCCATTCTACGGCCATCATAATCGTTCTGCCTAGAGGGCTATTAGCAATGCGGTGGATAAATTTGAGTCCACTTGTTCAGTAAACGATCGACCAACACCTGTACGTTGACGAAACGCAAAATCTGCCGAAAACATCGCCGTTGTCTGAGAGACTGTGCAGGAGAATCGGAGGCACTTGTACGCGATTGAACTGAACTGAAGGTAAGCAAACACAGATTAACGACATGTGGTCGCTGAAAGGGCTTGGAAGCAATTGGCAACTGACCCTAATTTTAATCGAAAAACCATCTTCAGCGATGAGGCCCATTTCTAAACAAACAAAATCGTCTAATTTGGGACGATACCAATCCACAATTAGTCAAAGTCACTGTTCGGTGTGGATTTTGAGCTGGCAACGTCATCGGTCCATATCTTTTTGAGAACGACATTGGTCATGCCATCACTGTCAACGGCGAGCATTATAGGTCGATAATTACAACTTCTTTTGGCTAAAACTGAGTGATCTGGATACTAGCGACATGTGGTTCAAACAGGACGGCAGGACGTCTCACACAGCTCATGCCACACTGAGTATTCTGCACGAACGATTTGAGGGCATATTCATCTCACGTGAAAGTGAACTGGCCAGAGATATCTTGTGATTTGACCCCGTTAGATTCCTTCTTGTGGGGTTGTTTTTGCGCCAGAGTCATGGAAAATTGGACGTTTCGAATGCGCTTCACCCAGAGAAACTGTGGTGGACATTTGAGCACCCTTTTTCACATGTTAGTGTTGCTTAAGGGTACCTACCATCTTCAGACAACTTTTTGATTACTTTGATCTACAAGTTTTTCTGAAACAACCGCGCAATGTATCCAACGCCAGTGTATAAGCACCTTGTTCAATAGCAGATTTTTCTTAAGTTTCGACCAGAAATAACAAAGGGTTTCTATTTACCTACCGCAAACTGACTGTAAAGTCTTAATAGAATATATTTTTCAAACCAAAACGTATGTCAGCCCTAAAACCGTTGGTTTATGCAACAATACCTTAGAATTAAACCTTTCAACTAGATGTAAGACTATAGCTAGGAACAGTGCCCCGTTTATGAACTTGTTTTTGATAAAAAAGAAACCTACACAAGCGACATAACCATAATTATTCTTCATTTGATATTTCACAATACTTAATATTTCCAACAAAAAAGCTTTTTCTCCCATTTCCCCATTTTTATGATAGATGCAAATTCAAAACGATTCTATTGATGATAATATGGTCAATGACAATTGTAAATATTTCAATTTAGCACATGATCATTTTAGTTTTGATCTAAACTGTTAGTTATTACGTGAAAGTTATTTTCCGGGTTTTTTGGCCGTGGTCTGTAGCCGAACATGTATCCGAACATTAATAGTTACCTACTTGATGAAACTCAAAATTAGTATCCAAGAGAATATAGAGAGATAATAGAAATTCAATAACACATGGATAATTTCATTGGAAAGAAGAGGCAATGAGCATTAATAAAATCTGGCTACCTGCCCTTAAAGTTACACAATCAAGGTCAGGTAATCAAATTAAGAGAAACCAAGCCACGCACACTAATAATCATATTAAACCAGAGGCAACCGTAGTTAATGCGGTTCCCGTCGTGAACAACAACTCAAGCCATCAACTCTGGCACTGCGACCGTTATCACATCGCTTTTGATAATGTCTAACGTAGTAGTATACGAAACGTCAGGCATGAAAACCTGCATACCACAGCCAAAAACTCGGAAAATAACTTTCACACAGTTATCTCTTGCCGTGGAAGTTTACATTCTTTGATCTTGATTTTGTATTAGTTGAATTTGGCTAACTTTTTAGCCCTAATCAAGTTTCTATAAATGATGCCCTTGATTTGTTATGGTTGTTCTCTCAATTCTTGGTATTAGGTGTATTTATTAGGTATACTGAACAAACCGGATGTAAAGTATCTACGGAAATTACCTTCCACTCAAAACATAACTACAAAAATCTATCTTTGATAACCTGGACGGTATCATAAGAAAATGGTTATTACCCATTCTACCAATCGAATTTGATGAACATCAAATGAATCAAATGTCCCTTATCCTTCTACACTAGTCACCAACTTATTATACTAACTTTTTCTTAGTATTGTTACGGTTTTGGAGGTTACCTACGTTTTGCGTCATTTGGTAAAAAATTGCTGAAAACCGCCTTCTTTATTTTTAGCAGGAAGTGATTTTTTTCTAAAAAATTGTTTCACAATAAGGTCACAAGATTATGAATTCTTACTGACCATCTGGTGATTAAATGTAAACAAGCGAAAGTTAAATCTTACCCCATGATGATCTTCAAACAGTTGTTCAAATACTCAAATGATTTATTGTCGCCATAAGGACGGTACTACTATTTTTAGCAAGCAATATTTTCTTACTTGTGATGTGGCCACTTCTTCTTGATATTCTTTATCAATACATCTTCAATTTTTCTGTCGTACACTGTCACCAGATCATAAATCTCCTGTTTTGTTTCTACTTCATAATCTTCTGCAGTTAGAAGGCTCTGAGATGGATTAAATTTAATATATGCTCGTTTTTAATGACGAAACTCACCTTTCCTGCTTCTTTCACAAGTGGCAACACAAAATCGAAGTACTCCTCAATTGTTTCACCCATTACGAGTGATACCTAGAAAAATCAAGAATGAATCAAAGGTTACGCGTAGACTTTTTAATATATTGTGTGCGGCCTTGACTAATAGCTGATTTACTGTACTTTCAATTATATTCTTGTCAATATAGGGTGATAACGGTTAGCGTTTGTACACTGAGGATCAACACAAATCGAGAATTCCATTAGTAGATAAAAGATGAAGTCGGAGGTATTCACGAGTTCTGTAATATTGAGGGTAAATATTATCGTTGTAAGTTTCCTGTTTGTCATTCACTTCTGAATAGATATTTATATATTTCCTCAATACTAGAATGAATTGTAGAAATTTAGGAGGGGAGAGTTTTTGACAACTTTTTGACTCTACTTCTCCACCTTGATACAAAAAATGTGGGAAAGAATAAAAGCAATTGAGTTCGAAATGAATTCATGATATAGATAATGCAAAGATTCTTTCAAACACGATCAAGAAGTTATTCACAAACAACTACTTTCGCATGAACATTGAATAACAAGAAAACCACTTTTTTATGTGAAACATCTACAGCCGCACGTAAAACCGATTGCTCGCCTGGCGACACGTCGCCACGTTATATGATAGTGTAAGAATAAATCACCCGATGAGGAATATCTTGTCGAGCCGCCGCCGGTCAAGGGAAGCTAAGACGTTGAATCATAATTGCGATATGGAAAGGTTTTTGTTTTTGGGATAATTAATTCAGTGGAATTTTATTAGGAAAATTATGCATTCATTATGTGTTTCTCCGGGATTGTGCCTAACACTCCCAGTGAAATCGCGAATTATGTTGTTCAAACATTGAATAACAGTGTTGTGTTACGGTGTTTTACGCATACAACAAAAAAGGCTTCACTAGGATTCTTCTTTTTGTTTTGCTGTTTGTGGATAATTGTGGAAATGACTTTCAAAGAGGGAGATTCGCTGAACTGGTTGAAGTTTTGTCGTCACAGCGATCTGGTAAACAGGTAGACTTGCCCTATTTCGGACCTGACAGTAATGAATCCAGCAAATGGGTGAGTAAAGTAGGAGCCATTAAAATTGAAATAGACTGGTCTGATATTCAAACATTATCAAAATTTGGTCGATTTTTACTAAACGAGGCAAAAAGATGGTATGAACGTTGAAACCCTCATAATAGAGACTGGGCAACTTTTTATATTCATTCTATCGAAGCTTTTCCTCCAAAAAAAACCTTGGTCGTATGTTAGAAGATACAGTTAAATTCTCTAGAGCTTTCGTAAACACCTATGAATCGTATTTACATGAAAATTCAGCAATATTAAAGAGTGTAATGCTAACTGTCGTACTATTTCTGCGTTATTGGTGTTTTTGTTTTCCTTTGTAAAACTTTCTTGTAGCAATTAGGATCAGGAAAAAATTTCTGGACGGGACGCGACACTTTTTTACTCCAGACAGACCAAGTGGATCTGCTGAAGGGCCTATAAAATGTTACCAGAGTGGCAAGATAGGATATGTGATGGCAAATTGTCGTGCCAAAAATCCAAAACCGTCATATGACAACTGAAGTTTCTCTACCAGTCAACATTAAGTACCGAGTTTATCACAAAGTTCCAAAACTTCTAGTTTGTGCGCCAATACGGGTCACGATGTTTCAAATTGTTTCACCAAAGCTGAAATTGAGAAACGGCGCAATATTAATCTCTGTACAGCTGTCCAAGAGCCTGTAGGTTCAAAGAAAATCGTTATTGATGGCTACCAGTTCTGGGCTTTGATTGATCCTGAAGCCGATTCATCGCTGATTTCTGATAAATTCTTACATTTCTTTGAAAGTAAAGTTACTCCATGTTTCATAATCTTAAAGGGGCCTCACGAATGTCACCATTGGAGCTACTAAAAAATTCATAGATTATACAAACTTTTTTGTTATTGATTTTACAGTGAGTTAGTTATGTCTTCATTGCCCATGAATAACTTGATCACGGTATTCTAATTTGGACACAATGTTTTTGAAGATCAAAGCCTTATAACCATAACAGATTATACAGGATCTCGTATAATACGTCGCAAGTTACCAGGCATTCATAGAATTTCTGAAGGATTCAGTTCTGAGTTGTCTGAAGGGGATGTTCCTGTCGAGTTCCGCAGTGATCTACAAGTGATTCTTCGAAATTTCGCCAGTATGATTATAATTTGAAATAAAGTAGGAGCTGTCAGTAATATAAGCCTGAAAAAACGCTTGGAGAAAGACATAATATTCAAGCGTACCCTCTATCGCCTTACTATCGATGGAAGGGAGGCAGTTCGAGAAATAACAGAAGATTTGATGAGGAATAAAATTATGCGATCAAGTGAATTGTACGTAGATTTTCGTAAACTCAACTGCTTCACAATTAAAGATCGCTCTCCCTTGCGACTCATCGACGCGACGATCAATTGGAAAGACTGGGCCAGGACGTTACTTTACATCTTTGGATATGGCTTTCGGTTTCCATCAGATACCGGTTGAGTTGGGATTCAATCATAAGAATGCGTTCGTCACGCCGGACGGCCACTTTGATTAATCTGCTAATGCTGTTCGGGCTTGCCAATGCACCGGGTCTATTTCAGAGACCGGTTAACTTTGCCCTCGGTAATCTGAAAGATTCGATTGCCCTAGAAGAGAAGTCTCAGGTGAAGGCATATGAATCGGAAAAATGAAAGGTAGGGAAAAGCTGAATTTGTTTCACCAATTCTTCTTAGAGTGATAAAGACTTCAAGGGCGTCGCCCATGTCTGGCCATGTACGAATCAATCACCCTATAAGGAATATTTTTTCGAGCCGCCGTCGGTCATGAGAAGCTAAGACGTTCATTATAATACAATTTATGTGAAAAGACAATAGAAGGTGTTCAAAGTGTGACTAGTGTTTGTTTCTATCAATATATTCTCTTCCCACTGGTTCGGCGTTACACAATCTCTTTCGCCACACAGTTTTGTTAACTACAATATACATAACATGTGTTATACTAAATAAATAATTTTTAAATCATTAAAAATAAAATATGACTTACAGCGATAGTTTAGGAAGTGAAAGTGAGCAGCTTCCTGCAAAGAAAGCAAAATCACACTACTTCACACTATCAAGCCATTAGTGAGTTATTTATATTTTATAATTGGAGTGTTATTTTATGTGTGCACTGAGCCCGCGTATATTTGGTCTGTCTCAGGAGTCAGTAAATATAAAATCTACTCTTTTGGTAGAATAGAATTCACACAATTTTTATACAATATAAAATTTTTGAAATAATTATTAAATAATCATTTTTAATTTCATTCTTATGAAAAATAATGCACTAAAACTCTCCAAGAAGATGAATGTCTCTGAACTGGATATAATAATGTCAGATCAGAAAATTCTGCTTTCTGCTTCGATATGTTTGCAACACTGTTTCGAACCAGAAAACTGTACACACCTCAGCAACTGTTGATGCTTTATAAATCTCAGATCAGACCTTCATTGGAGTATTGTTCTCATGTATGGAGCTCTACCCCAAAACATACCCTGAAGTTGTTCGATTGCATCCAGAAAAGAGACATCCGTCTAATTGGAGACGAAAACATCACTTGCAACCTTGATAGTCTGGAACATCGAAGAAAATTTGGATCATTCACATCTGCCAGGCGTCCCGTGACGATTAACAATTTTTTCCCATTCAGTTTGTACTCCAAAACACTATTTATGGAATTGAAATAGATATCATTCACAAAAACAACGTAATATATGAGAGAGCATTGATATGAAATCACACTTACATTTGTCTTCAATGCCTCATCACCACATATTTGAACTAGCCGAAAGCACATGCGTCTCCCTCACAGACAGGAATTATCTGTCCGTGTAACTCAATCTTTATGTAAAAGAAGTTGTTTGGAACTCCATGATATGATCTACTCATCTTTGTGTATATCATGCATGATAAAAAGTATAGGAAACTTCAGAAGAAACAAAGGAAATAATTATCATATTCATCTAGACTTAATTCACCATGAAGAAATGTTTATGTCTCTCTGGTGCACTGTCTACAGCTGAGGTATCCGTTATAGAGCTACACTTCGTTCAGGTGTCTAAATGGAGAGTTTCCATTAGTTAGCCCCTCAGCTATCATTGGGCTCAGATCAGCATTTAACAATGAGAGCTGTTCCAGCAGTTGGACTAGCATTCTAAGCTAATGACAGTTCCTTCAGTAGGATAAGTAATAAATCCGCATGTACTGAACTTCTGTCAATACCGAAAACACTGGATAAATTGAAGAAAAACTGCATTAGGTTACCTGATATTGACCTTTCGCCTAGAAAACCTTTGTATATATTATCGCATTCTGAAAGCCACTATCATTTTTTACTGTAACTGTTTTAGAATTTTGAAGTGAACGCACATTTTCATGCAAGATTTCAAATATCGGTTATGATATCACTTTGACTTCGGGAGGAAAATAATTAACGTTCGCTAGAGAAGCGCTGCATATCTACATTTTTTGCCATAAGTTGTTCAGAACAGTAAACAACAAGGTTTGTTGGGTCCCAATTTTGGTTTTTGGGCTTGGTGGCCTCTTTCTAGTGGACTGTATACTATTGAATAATGCGACGTAGGTTCTTTATTCTGTCACATCTAGTTTACAGATTTTACAGAATGTCCAATACAATTGGTTTGATCTGTTTAATTTGATGTGAGAAACACTAAGCTTATACAAATGAGAACCTTTGATATTTTATACAAATGAGAACCTTTGATATTCTCCATACTAAACTAACACTTAACTACAAATACATCTATTAGACCAGTGTTTCCTAACCTGGGGGTAATTACCCCCGCAGGGGTAAAACGGCAATTCTAGGGGGTAACAGAGTTGGCACAAGAAAATATAGAAATAATAAACAAAATAACAGTACGGCAGCACGGCGCT
>WOGP01001963.1:0-17738 GCA_015342065.1 Leptinotarsa undecemlineata
AAAGCTTCTTATCAGCATAGCCGGCTAGAGAGCATCGCCTCGAGGACGACATTATGCAGTTAGTCTGATTTTAACCACATATTGTAAAACATCGTTTCTATAATTTTGATATATTGAATAAAAAATCATTTTTTGAAAGACTTTTCGGTTTCTGGGAAACATAAGTCGCGATGGAAGTTATTACCGGACAAAGAAAAATGGACGCCAGCGGCATTTTAGAATATTTCAAACCAATTCAGACGTGGTTGGAGGAGGAGAACAAGAAGAAAGGAGCTTTCATTGGTTGGGAAAAATCCAAGAGAGGTGAGTTTCCATCTCATTTGAATAGATAATCAATTTTTAATATATATACGAATGTGAAATTCCAGAACAGTGAATCGAAAACAGTGAATCGAACTATGGACATTAAAACATATTACTTTTGGCTAATTTTAGCTGTTTTGTCATACATTACTCACATAAATGCAACACAATCTATTTTTTGGGTTTTGAATCCTACACAAGTTGAAAACAATGTAAATCAATATATAAATGATTTGCTCAAGTGTGATGAAGGGCAAACAGTAAAGTTCACCCCAAAAAGCCATTTCATTTAAATTCGAAGGAGATAAATTTTTCGGTAGTAAAAATTTTGGTTTTCTGCTTCTCCATCTTTTCGCAAAGAAAGGAAGAAAGCAATTGATTTCATAATAAATTCTCCACAAAAATGTGTGGATCATACCTAGAAGTAACACTCAGATAGACGCTGAAAGGAAGATTACTTTTGAAACAACTACTTTTATATGAACATTGAAGTATATAAAAAACACTTCTTTCTATTTAGTTTGAACTTCAATTATGCTTTATGGAATTGAATCAGATGTCATTCACGTAAATACTACACAATATAGTATCTAAAAGAGATAAAATTTTACTTACACGGAACACTGTCATCCTCAATGGAGGATATCAATGTTTCTGAATAAGACATTTGCCTCTTCGACACCAATCTGGATACTTTTATAAGGTGAAGCACACAATTCGGTCATAAAATTACGAAACTATTTCACGAATGAGTTGAATCTACTCATGCCATCGATGTATTCGGGTAATTCAATGTTTATATGAAAGTACTTGTTTCGAGAGAACTTTTTCTTCCAGTTCGTTTCTGAAAGTAACTTATTTATTTATAAAATTCCCACATTTCTTCGTATAAAGATGGGGAAGTAGAAAATCAAAACCTTCATTTCCCAAAGGTTATTTCTAATAATACAATCGTCTGAAGTTAGTTTAGGCTGTTAAATGAGATGAAATAATATAAAAAAACAATTTGAATATTTATTTTTCGTTTTCAAAAAGGTATTATTCAGAATACAAAATGTATCATCAGAACCTTCCGAATATTACGCCTGTTAAGAAAAAATACAATATAATTTTATGAAAAAATCACTGACGACTTTGCGCCAGCTAAGAATTAACATGATCCCACTTTTTCTCGTGGGATTCCCATAGAGGAATTTTTACAGTAATTTATAACTTGTAATTATTGAAAATAAGTCATAGATTGACTGTTGGTATACGTAGGGTTAAACTTTCACTTTGCCTGTCATTACACTCATGCAGATTGTTTGACGATCTGAATTTATTTATTTTTCAGATTGTGGAGAAAAATCATGTCATATTTGCTCTTCTATAGAGAATATGACTAAATGATTACATTTTTCTGGTACGGTGTTGTACAAATCAAATCTTTTACATTTCAATATGTTTTTGAAAATTAAATTTTTATTTCCACTCAATTATCTCATAAAAACAGCCGGAGGGACTGACTTAATAACACGTCTCGTCGTATTTCGTTTATAATGTCTACAATCCTGCTATGGTTTTATACATTATGCTAATCAATTTGGATAATCGTCATTTTGCTAACTATTGCTTTTTGATTGCTCTTAACTTTTTCTTGTTATATTTTCAAACCTTTCTATTTTTCCAGAAAACGAAAATAGATTAGCTAAATTCAATATTATCCTAAAACTCTGGTAGAGATGGATTTTTCATTTTGATTGCCTGTCAACTTATCAACTAATATGACTGATCAAATCCATAGAAACCTATTCAAACCTTTCTATTTTTCCAGAAATTGAAAATAGATTAGCTAAATTCAATATTATCCTAAAACTCTGGTAGAGATGAATTTTTCATTTTGATTGCCTGTCAACTTATCAACTAATATGACTGATCAAATCCATAGAAACCTATGATTTTTTTTATTTTCACATTTTGTTTTCCAATGTGCGTCAGAACAAGAAAGGAGAATCTAAAAAAGATGACTGATGATAGGACTTAAACTAGGGTAAAAATGAAATGAAGATCTATACTAAGACTACTGTATAAAAATAATATTTTTAATAACAATCTGATAAATGTTCTGAGAAAAATTTCGAAGGAGCCTTCATGAATTCATGAGATCATGAAATTTTGCGCATCAGCTGATAATCGGGAAAAACTAGTTTGTAGGGAGGCTTTCCATCCTCCCTCGGCAATCCGAGCAGAACCATGTTCTGCTTTGTTCATTATCTCCAGAACTGAAGGGACAACTTCTGAAAACAGGAAGGAAGCAATCATGCTGTTCAGATACAAACTGAAAGAAAAAAGCCCTTGCAAAACAACCACTTTCATAAGAACATTGAATTACACGAAAATAACTTTTTTCAATTCAATTTGTAGTACTCTAAACATTCGTTATGAAATTTAATGAAAATCATTCACAGGAAAGCTACATCACATTATCTGATAGACATAAACTATATAAAAATATATTTCGTGAATTGTTCAAAATAGTCTGCTTCAAAATAGCTTCTTTAGCAATTGGCCCCCATTGAATGATTTTTTAAAACCTTCAAAATAAAACTATTGAAATTTCATGAGATTGTACTAATAAGTTTGTGAGTTATTTTACTAAGTGGCACTACAATGGATCAAAGACAATTCTGTTTATTAATTTTACACAGCTTCTAGATGTGAAAAAATACCGTTCTAGAAAGGCAATGGCTTGAAAAGTGTTATAAAGACCCTGCTCCATCAGAAACAACAATCAAACGTTGGTTGTTGGTTTTGCTGACTTTAAACGTGGTCGTAGAGACACCGATGTACAGAATGTAGTTGACGTCCAAATGAGACAGTAACACCAGAAAACAAAAAGAATCGGCAAAATCATTTTGAACGATCGAAAAGTAAAGTTGCGTTAGTTAGCTGACATTGTGAAAATATCGAAATAACGTATTGGCTTTATATTGCATGTGGTATAGTCATTTTAAGGGGTTTGCCTAGGAAAGTGGACATGCCCAGCTGTAAATTTGTATGAACTTTGTATTTTGGCATCATAGAAGTATTTTCAAAATTCACATATGATTTGACGTCCGCAACTTCAAAAATTTAGGGTCAAAAGTAAAAAAAAAAACGACTTTTTGCAAGTTTTTTGCGAATATCTCGTTTCCAATGGGTTTTATGCTAATTGTATTCATATCGATATTGCAGAGAATCAAGTTCTTCACAACTTTTGTTCCAAACATTTTTCCATACGTTGAATCGTTTTTGAGATAGAGGGCAGCGCGAGCACAGATTAAATATTATTTGAAATCAAATGGTTGTCCCGATCGAAATCAGCTCATTTGAGGTTTATAAATTATCACTTGATAAATAATTATGAATAATTCTCATTTTTTACTAACAAATACATTATATTTAAATATTTTTTTCATTGATTATTAATTTTCAATTAATTATCAATTTATTTAATAATACTTACCTGCCGTATAGTAAATTTGTAGAGAGAAAAATATGTATTACATTATAATTTAAATCTAATCTATTGTAATTATTCTTCAATAAATAGAAATGATTAGAGAAGCAATAAAGTTTTTAATAATATATGTATGAAAAAATCTCATTTGATATATTTGTGAATGTCAATATAAAAAAAACAGATAAAACAGTTGAAAGGATAATGAGTTTTAATTTCAATTTTCTTCTTCATCGTCGTCGTCTTCTTGTAGCTGTAAAAATTCAAGGGCGTTTTCATCTCCATTGTCATCTTCACCCAAATTCGTTTCAAATTCTTCCATGAGTTTTGGATCAAAAGACCTATTTTCGTTAACATCGGTCTCATATGGTACAGATATGATTGTGTGGCTCTTGATGGAGATTACGTTGATGGATAGACCCAATTCTGAACAAAAGAAACGTGTTTTTTTTAAGTCCGCGTCTTTTCAGCCTATGTGTTACTTTTATTCTCATTGCAAAACTAAACTGGAATTTTATGTGGATTCAAAAATAAATGTAACAAAAGAAATAAATAGTGACGATTAACAAAAAGAATATTTTATTTCATTAAACATGACATGATGATGCTCATCATGACGAAAAATTAATTACATTTTTTTATTTCCGATCTCGAATGCATTTTATGAGGTTTTGCGCATCCCCTTTCTATTGGGGAAAACTAATTGGTATGGAGGTTCTTCGTCCTCGGCAACCCAAACTGAACCGTGCTCTGCTTTGTTCATTATTTCCAAAACTGCTTCAGCAATGTAGTCAGTCCTGAAACATTTACATTTTACATTAGATAATACTGAATATCTATTTTTTTTACTTATTTTTAAAATAAATTTCAACTTCATACATGTGTTCTACAGTAAAATGTAGTATTGGTCTAGTAGTGTTGGTTGAGCTAATTATTGCTTCCCAACAACACTTGAATACTCAATTCGCAATGATATCCTTTTCTTGAATAGATGCTGAAAAATTGTCTTCATTTTTGAGAAACAATATTATAAAAATTGCATATAGAACAAATTATACGTTGGGAAAGTTAGTTAAAAAAATAATGAAGAAAAAACATCTAAATTCGAGAAATCACTAGTATATAATTATAAGTGTGAAACGTGTCTTAAGGTATATATTGGTCAAACTGGCAGAACATTTAAAAGAGTTCGAAATTTTGCACATATAAAATAAATGTTCGAAACTGAATCATTTGGAAGCAATGGAAATTGATAACCTTAAAAATTCAAACAATCTAATGAATGACCAACTGGATTTGAATAGATCACAATTATTGAACTTATTTTCTTAAAAACCGAAAAAGAATTATTATTGATGTAGATGTGAGGTAATATGTTTCAGGTGATCATAATTGAATATGTACCTCATGTAGAGGTCTAAGTAATTTTTTGGAGATAGTCTCTATTATGGTTACCTGTAGCATATAAATATTAGTGTAAGAAGCAACTTGAAGTATTCGAATCACTTAATGTGTTCGCAAAACATGTTGTGATTTATATTTTGCAAATAAAGTTTGTGGAGATCAAATCGTGAGATGTAGTTTATGAAATTACTATAAATGGTGTGACTATATCAGTGTAAAACATTCGAGGAGGTGATTCCTCATCGAAAAAAAAATGGATCTTTCATATAAAGGAATTTCTTTGGGGCATCCCTTGTTAAGATACAGCCCCTTGGAGGGGGTACATAAAATTTGTATAACACAAGCACTAAAAAAGTAACAATATTGAAATTACCCAGACCTTTTCTACTATCAAAAAGACACTTAGCCAGAAATTTATTTGGTTCATCCTATGGTTGTGAGGTGTGGAAAATGCAACCCCTAAAATTTATTTCCAATGTAACTTTTTCTCTTATCATTTGTTAACCATTTAAAAATTTATTTACGATACATATTTCATTCTAAACAAAAAATGTCTCTTGGGTTTTTTTCCCAAAATAAACCAGTTCGTAGCAAAAAATTATTTTACTAACAACTACAGAGATACATCGTCATAAATGCCAAAATACGAAACTAATCTATCTAGTAGGTCGCTATTAGCGATAGTGACAATTAAATTGTTATGACGTTCGAAAATGAATTTTGAAAATTGAAAATTGAAGTTTGAAATTGAATTAATACTAATTGTGTGTTGTTGTTCTGTTCTGAATTTGTTACTTTAATAATTCACTTGTTATTGAGATGGCATAAACACATGAGGAAATGGCTAATATGCATTACGTTTATGGTCTGTCGCAGGGTTAGAAGCTTCTAGAAAATATTTGCTCTACTCCATCATTATTATGATTACAAAATATGATTCATTCGACAAAACACCGCAGGATTGTCGTCGCCATCGAGAAGTACGAACACCACAGCTTGAGGAAGCAGTTCTTAATTTTGTTGAAGAACAATCTACTACCAGTACTGAAAAGATTGCTTTCCAGCTAAATGTTGATCATATGACGGTATTTCGAATTTAAAACGAACAACTCTTATACCCTTCCTCCAGCAACTGTACAGTGCCTGTACTCGTTGTAACGGGTACAAGCACTGTTACCGCGAACTTTCCTAACCGTTTCGAATTTTGCAATTGGATGCTTGAAATGATTAGAAGAAATTGTAACTTTCTGAAGTCGATAGAATTCACAGACGAATACAGTTTTTCTCGGGACAAAATTATCAATTTTCATAATTACCACATATGAGCTGATGAAAACCCTCACGCTATTGTCGAAACTAACCATTGAGAACAGTTTTCTCTTAACGTGTGGCTCGGAGTTATTGGGGATGATTTAATTGGGCATCATTTTATACCTCCTCGATTAAATGGTGAGGCATACGTTGAATTTTCAAGGGAAGTGCATCCAGTAATGATGGAGGAAGTTCCTTTGGACGTCAGAAGGGATATGTCTTTTATGCATGATGGGGCTCCCGTTCATTTTAGTCAAATATCAAGACAACATTCTACCGAAACATATGCAAATCAGTGGATAGGGCGAGTAGGACCACAGAACTGGCCCGCTCGATCCTCGGATCTCAATTCTCTCGATTTTTCTATTTGGGACCATTTACAGAATTTGATTTATCGTATGTAGAGGACTTAAGAAAACGTATCATCGATGCGTGCAGAGTAATCAGAGAGACTCCAGGAATATTTGAGCGAATAGGTGACTCAATGCGCCGACGTCTAGACGCATGCGTAATGCCTGAAGGTAGACATATTGAACATTTACTATGATTTCTTCATGTTGTGTGTTTTGTTATTGATAAATTAGTTTTGCTCATTATCCTTTAATCGTTCCATGAAGGTACTAACTACAAAATAACAATAAATACATTTTGCATTTATGACGATGTATCTCTGTAGTTATTCGTAAAATAATTTGTTGCTACGAACTGGCTTATTTTGTGCAAAAAACCCAGGATACATTTTTTGTTTAGAATGAAATAGGCTATCGGAAATGAATTTTAAAATGGTAAACCAATAATAAGACAAAATGTTACATTTGAAATACATTTTAGGGGTTGCGTTTTCCACCCCTTACAACCATAGGGTAAACTAAATAAATGACTGGCTGAGTGTCTTTTGGGTAGTACAAAACGTCAGGTTGATTTCGATATTGTAACTTTTTCAGTGCTTGTGAAAAAAATTGTTATACAAATTTTCTGTACCCCCTTCAAGGGGCTGTATCTTAATAAGGGCTGCTCCAATGAAGTCATTTTATATGAAATATCCTATCTATGTTTCGATAAAGAATCACCTCTTTGAATGTTTTATACTTATTCAGTTACTCCATGTATTTATATAAAGTTTTATCAAATTCCGTTCAGTCGTTTAGGCGTGAAAGAGCGTATGTATGTATGTATGTATATATTTATCCATCCTCACCATTTTTCACATTTATAATGTTAGTATAGATATAACGGGGTTGCGATGTATCTGAAAACAATTTTTTCAGTAATCTTTCAATACCCATTCAAATGTTTCAGCGGCATGGAAGTATTTGAAGTAGAAATTTAAGTCGTATTCAAACAGCCAACGAAAAATCCTAATAGAGATGATTATACCATGACTTGCATAATTTTTTGTCGTGAATATTTATTTCCAAACAACAATCGATCAATCATGTAACATGAATATTCATAATGACTTCGAGATAATGATGCTCTTTCGCGTATCTGTGTTAGTAATCTTTGATGTTCCATGTATCTATTATGTTGATTGATTTGGTAATGTTAATCAATTAATAAATCAAAATGGGAGCAAACATGAAATGTCATAATATTATTGAGTTGGATACAAGTCATCTGGGAAGTTTTTATTTTAAATTCTCCCTTTGGAGAATAATTTTACAATTTGAATGAGCGAATGATGTTGAAAACAGAAATGAAAATATTTTCAGTATCAATAAATGCAAATTTTCAATTTTATCTACTTACATGAATATAAGATTTGAGACCTACCTTATCGTTCCAAGAATATATACAAGATGAGTCGAAGGGTTGAAACGAATAGGTGAGGTGGATCTGAAAAATCAGTTGAATAACAATATCATTGACTTTTTCCGTATCACTTCAATTTTCAATTCTGAAATAATTTCGTTCAGCAATAATTTTCTTTTTTTTTGTCAACACTCTTAGAGAGATGGAACCATCTTTTAAATTTTTCGTTAGAACAAGGTCTTTCGAAAGGTGTTTTGAATCACTATTTACTGTTTAAGGGTAGAAAAATGCAAAAAAAACTAAATTTTTACCGTTTACTCGCTGCACCAGCCGTTTACTAATTGATAATGAATATGAACATACCAATTCTAGGATCTGATTACATAAATGACCTAGCCATACATATGAAATGGGACTTACAAATTTCATACTCAACTAAATTCAGATTCGAACTCTCAATGCAGTTTGCGGGATGTGACTCTTACATGAAAAGTTAACAATGTATAATGTTAAAGACCATTTTTGGTGAAAGAAGAATATGCTCAAGTAATAATCTATACCAAGAGAGTAGTATCTTTGATCTGTATGGTCTGTATCTGGTGTCTCCATTGAATCTACAAAATTGAATACAGAGAGAAACTATCAACAGAAGATGCTATAAACTGTCTGATAAATAAAATTAGTCAATATGTTGATAAAAAAAACAGTTTATTTGTCTCTGTGGACCTAGCAAAGGCCTTTGAGACGGTGAGCCATAACCAAATCTTTAGAGTATTGGAAGTGATTGGATTCAGAGGAATTCTAGATAAGTTGTTGAAAAACTATTTATCATCACGACGTCAATGCGTAAGAATAGTGAATCGAAAGAAGTTGAGTACGATGTGCCTCAAGGAACAATTATGGGTCTGATCTTTTTCAACATTTACCTCAATGACTTATATATGCAGCTAGTCAATTCTCAGCTACGCAGACAACACCGCCATACCATATACTGCAAAGAACTGGAATAAGTTGAAGATTATTGCAGAAACAGATCTCAAACAAGTTTTACAATGTTTCGTATTCGTCTTCTAACAACTAATTTCGACAAAACCATTTTCATTACCTTTACGTCATATCCCAAATTTCTTTCAACATATAAATCCTTCGGCATTACTTTCACTGATAAGGAAGTAGTGAAAATATCCACAGCAGATAATATAAAATTCTAGAACACTATACTATGTTCTGGTGCATAGCCTCATTAATTACGGTATAATTGCATGGGGAGCAGCATATTCCAATGATGTGTCTCTGCTGGGAATGATACAAACGAAATTTCTTGGTTATTTTCCGTAAGCCACAAGGCTATCCAACGGAAATGCCATATAATGAATCGAAAATAATGGATGATAGACAGCTTTTTTTTTGAAAATAGTTCTTAATATACACAAAAACAAAAAAACGGTAACTAGTAGTAGCCACGTACATAATACTCGAAAAAGAAACTAATGAGAATGAACTGAAATTAGTAAATTCTCCAATCATGAAAAAAATACCAGTCCACTGACCTGTTGAATGTTTATCACTAGATAGACTGCCCCTTCGAGTGTAAAAGTGTACTCAGAAAGCTGATGAATGAAATCTCATGATAAATTTTAATGTAATCCTCCTCGAATTGTATTAATATTGTACCGTGAATAGTTTTTATATAAATGAGTATAACTAAGCAGTGTATGTATGTGTGACTGTGCAGACCAACGGTCAGCAACACCAGTGTCACCACGACGTGAGGTAAGTGGTCATGGGGTCCAAGATTCATGTGCCATAAGCAGACGTATTGAGCCAGGAAAGGCAGCTTTCTATATTTGTCCGGTCAAGATTTCTGGCTTCGTACGGCAAGCCATTACGATATTGAGAATAGAAAGGGCATTATTCCACTAAGGACTCCAATAATCAGATCCACCATCTTATTGGAGTGGTCTGGATCGGCGGAGTTCCGAATAGAAGATCTTGACCTTTTCTTGAGTATTTTTACCTTCTTCAATGTTTCGATAGCCAAATCTGCCACCGTCTTCGACAGATGTCGAAGAAGTTGAGAAATAAATATCAGCAAAGAAATAACTGCAAATATCTTTGAATGTTTTGTCCGTTTCTGAATAGTGAGGCAGATTTTGGCCTGCGAAACATTGTGGGAGTAATAGGGGAGCCTCCTCTATCGCTATAATTTCTGCAACTAAAATTACAAATCAGGACGTATGTCGCTGGTTGGATCGGTTTCGTGGAGCCGTGTGTTTTAAAGCGTTCGAAGACTTGGCTTCCTTGCAACGTACCTATGGCATTTATCATTTCGGGTTCATGGTTTATTCGTTATTCGTTCATGGGCCATGCGTTTCAGTTTTGTTGATGCAGTTTTGTGTGTTACGTCTATGTAGTGAGTAATAGTGTTTTTAGGCATATTATGTTTTTATTGTAAAAATTAATAGTGAAGTAATGATACCCAAGCATTTTTAGAAAAAAATAGTCGTAATTATTTGTCAATATCTTTCAATTTATGAGGAGGCTAAGCCTCCCGTGCCTCCTCTGACGAGCAGCCGCTGGACACCACGAACATTTCCGTAATGTCATCAATTGTCACTCTAATGAATGCATATCTTAAAAAGCCTCATAAAAAACTAATATCCTACACAACAATGCCCTCGACAGGGAGTATCAGTGCAGCAGGGTGTGAAAGAACCCACATCAAGGGAGTTAAATGCAACAAATGATGATGGATGACCCGATAGATTAACACGTTATATTAATCTTTCACGTGATGGAAAATTCCGGGGTGTGTTGGAATTTATTTCTGTTGGCGTTATTATAGCCGTATTGTGTTCCGTCTCCTATTCTTTGATAATAATGGTCGCTGATGGACGAGACTTCACATCCATATTCAGAAGTCGCTTTAATAAGCCACACTTTGTTCGGGGAAGTATTTGACATGGGTGTGAGTGGTAAGGAAGATCAATTATGTACTACATTTGCTCGGAGGTAATGTATTGTAAAACCGATTTTTTGTCACGTTCTCAAATTTTTTCATATTCCTAACAGGGTTATTGATTTCTTGATTTTTTTATGTTTTTCCATCAATTTTCCGTGTTAGGAATCACACGTTAAAAGGTAAGACCTCGTTATTCCTTAGCTCGCACAAGTTTCTCAACTTCTGAGAGTTGTCGTTCGTATGGGGGCGGCAGCTGATTAACGGAAAAACAGATTTTTTAAACAGAAACGTAATATACAAGGAGCTTTCAAATATTTGATTTTGAGACAGGAGTAAAGTACTCTTATTTTGAAAAATCTCGGGAAATGTTATTCAAAGAAGTTGTTCCGCATCAAAAAATATATCTAGATTTGAAGTCATGGCCATCTAAGTGAAGTTTTATTTTCTTATTTTTTTTCTTATTTTTTTTTCTTTCTTTTTTTTTTTATTTTCATTCTCATTTTATTTTTTATTTTCTTTTAAAAAAATGGGGACTACGAAAAAAAGTGCTAAAACGATAAATAGACAGCATCCTGTATACCGCAGTTTATTTTAAAAGCCTGTGATATTTAAAATTACACATTAAAATGATATTAACCACGGTCACTTTTCAAAATTTTTTGTGCAATGTTATCTTTACTTTTTGTTAACCCCGAAAATCATTCAAAATTATACAGTTTTGTAATAAGAACTTAATATTCCATGATATTAAATCACAAAACATCAAAATGAAATAAGTATTTCGGAAGAAACTAATTGATTTTCTGGAGATTCAACTTGAAATACTTATTTTGGACAAGGAAATCTCCAAAAAATCAATGAGTTTGTTCCAAAATGCCTATTTTATTTTCATGTTTTGTAATTGACTATTATTGAAATTCAGTTTTGTGCCATTAGGCCTTAAAGTTATTAAACGCACCCCGTATACTTGGTTGCATTCTCACCGATGGTTTGTTGACATTCAGAGATTGTCAGTTGTTAATGAAAGTTGAAATAAAACCGGTTGGTATTAACGTCCGAGTTTTTCTTGAAGGTACCACGACACATAATATCTCAAATTTGAAGCTTACTGTAATGATATTTTTCATGGAGAAAAGTGTGCTTCGGAATACTGATTGAGGTAGTGAATCATTTTTCAAGAAAATAACTTATATTCGGTTCACTGAATTCATTTCAAGCTAGAGAAATACTCATACTGTTAAAATGCAAAAAAATGATGGAAGACCCTAATATGACTTCAATAAAAATATACGAAATGTTATTAATGCATTGCGGCTTTTCTGTTCTAAAACTAACTTCACACAATAGAAAACTATGGAAAAACTTCCTCTGAAACACAGGGTTTTTTGAGCTATACATTTTTTCTTCCACATTACCATATTGTTCTACAACATGCAAACAGTAATTTTGTGGGACTTTGCCATCGCCGGTGAAGTATATAATTAAATAAAAAAATATCTTTAAAAATCATGATCAGAATTTTGATAAACATATCTTATTTGATGAAGTTTTCTTTGATGAACATTCTGCAAATGCATCAACCTGGTACAGCCTTCGGTTTGATAACGTTCCGAATACGTAATACGGATAACGTATTTGGTACTGAAGAGCCAACAACGCATGTGTCTTACGGCCAAACATCGGATGTCTACCAGTGAGGATGACAGTGTTCTATGTAAGTGAAATTTGCTTATTTCATTAATTACATAGTGTATAAGTCCTATGATTTAATTCAATTCCATTACGAATATTTGGAATACGAACGGAATAGAAGTGATTTTTTTTGTATAATTCAGCGTTCTTATGGAAGTATTTGTTTCGAAAGTTTTTTTCATGTAATCCAATGCTTATATAAAAATAGCTGTTTCGAGAGGGTTTTTTCTTCCAGTTTGAGCCCGAAAGTTAAATTTCTGCATGATCTACACATCTTTAAATAGTTAATCCTTAGCTCATTGGGTTGTCGTTCATAGGGGTGTTATAGCTTATTAACGAAAAAACAGATTTTACAGATTTTTTAATGTCGTTCAGATAAAGTTGAGTATCAACGAAAGATAATTTCTAAGATGCTGTTTTTACAATTTCAATATCATCATTAGTCAATGAAATTTGTATTAAGCTGGTTTCAGTTAGTGATATTAATTCGACATTAGCAATAATACAATCCCCGATGTACAACAGTCGACCATCATTCTGATTTACCTTTGAATTATTGTAAAGTTCATTAAAATTTTTCTTAATGCTTCTGATATTACTATATGGACTGAAACGTGTCACGCCTAACACACAGATGGCGCTAGTCTTATTGCATTCACTTCTTTTTTCATTTAGTACTAACTTTTAAAAGAAAGCTGTTGAAATTTAATGATATTCTACTCATAAGTTTTACGAGTTATTGTGCTAAGAGTGAAACTACTTTTGCTATTTCCAAAACAATGGATCAAAATGGGAAAAAATACCGTTCAATCGAAGCAATGGCTAGAAAAGTGTTATAAGGCCTCCGCTCCATCAGAAATAACAATCAACCGTTGTTTTGCTGACTTCAAACTTGGTCGTAGAGACACCGATGATGCAGAACGCAGTGGACGTCCAAATGAGGCAGTAACATCAGAAAACAAAAAAATCCACAAAATCGTTTTGAATGATCGAAAAATTAGGTGGCGTGAGTTAGCTGACATTGTAAAAATATCAAAGAAAGTGTGATCTATATTATTTGAGCTTTTTAATATGAGAAAGTTCTGTTCAGAGTGGTTGCCGCGCGAGCTCACTGTTGACCAAAAACAATAGCTTCTTGATGATCCTTTGCAGTATTTGGCCATAACAAACCGAAATTTATGCATCGATATGTGACAATGAATCAAATATGAATCTATCACTTCACTCCGAAATCAAAACGATGGTCATCTGAGGAGACTCAGTGAACCTTGTCCAAAGTACCCAAAAACACAACAATCGGCTGGAAAAGTTATGGCCTCGGTATTTTGGGATGGTCGTAATGTAATATTCATCTAGTATCTTCGGAAGGAAAATACCATCAATAGTGAATATTATATAGCATTATTGGAGCGTTTGAATGCGAAAATTGCAAAGAAACAACCGCATATGACAAAAACATGTTTTGTTTCGTGACAAAACACTTTGTCACACGAAAACCGGCTATTTGCAGACCTCAAAAAAATGCTCACCGGTAAGAAACTTTGCTCGAATCTGTTTAAAAATAAATCTGTTTTTCCGTTAACCCGTTGTCACACTCCTACGAACGACAACCTTCAGAAGTCGAAACTAAGCTAAGGATTAACGAGGTCTTACCTTTTTAACGTGTGATTCCTAACACGAATGAAGAGGTTATTGGCGAAACTGAAGCCTATTTTGAGGCAAAAGATCATTCGTTCCACAAAAGTGGTATTGAAATGTTAGAGCGGCGCAGGAATGATTGTCGGGCTCTTGATGGAGATTACGTTGATGGATGAAGCCAATTTTTGAAAAAAAAAAAAACAGTTCAACTGAACTATACTTCAAAACCATGGTATATGAAAGAACCAAACATGATAGAAGCTATACTACTAGTATTATTAGGATTAGAACATGACATCGAAGCTGTGGATATCATTTTATTTAACATTGGGAGAAGCAATATTCCAAATTGTGAATGTGGACAACCAGAAACAAAAAGTCAAATTTCTTGGAGTACCCTATCAACACTATTCCTGGACAAGATCTGTATCACAAATTGATCGAAACCGGAATTTCAGCTCCTCTAGACATGATTACGGTGTTAAGAAACTCAAACTACAGAAATATCGAAGAGCTAATTAGGTTATATGGCTCATACAGTGTGTAAAAGCCAAATGGAATAAATTCATTATTTCTTTTTATGGGGATATGTAAAAAGCAATGTGTACAAAACTGAACCTTAAGATTTGAATGACTCAAAAGAACGAATAACGCTTTCGATTAGGTCGATCACGCCTGATATGTTGAATAATGTTAGAAGGCAGCTTTGAGATCAGGATGTTGCCAAGACATTCGCGGTGAACATTTTGAACATTTACTTCATTAAAATTCATAGTTCTTTTTCGTATTCTACATTTCATTACGTTTTGCATTACATTTTAGTTTTCAGTGTATTTTTTCGAATTTGGGTAACCACATGATTTTAATTTAAAAAAATACATCTCACGATTTGATCTCCACAAACTTTGTGTGGATATCAAATCGTGAGGTGTAGTTTTTGAAATTACTATGGATCTTTATCAAGTAACGGCCGAATCAATCAGAAAAATAGAAAAAAATAACATGATTTTAATTTATTTTATCTTAATTGTTGCAATTAATTCGAAAGGGATAACATTTTTGAATAGAGAATGAAGAGACCTTTTAAAGGATAAATCACAAACCTACACTCTCTATTAAAAAAATTGGGGGTTGTACCTATTATTTAAAGGGGGTTGAAGGTAGGGATGGAATTTTTACGTTGAAGAATCTCAAATTATAATTCACATTTGAGGTGTTTCGGGACTTTTTTCATATATTTACAGTAACCGAAATAATGAATTTATTCCATTTGGATTTTACACACTGTATATTGTATCTACAATCTGTAGTAGTAGTCTTGAACTATCGTTTTAGGAAATGTTCAACCACGATGATTGCTCTCAACGTTTCCGTAATGGGAATTAGTGTCTGCGTGATTTCTAATACAACAGGGAAGGAGTTTGCTAAATCGTTTCATAGTTAATCCAAGTATCGTTCGGAAGGATTATTAGTTGATTGAACCTGTCAAATGGAAATTTTATTGAAAGCACCATAGAAAATAAATTATAAACTTGATTTTGATGATAATAGTGGTTTTCAATTTTCTAAACAGGACATGTTTTTGAAACTGAAAATATGAATTGTTTTCTATAATTTCATAATGAAATAATAACAATAATAATAATAATAAAATAAATACTTATGCATACTCAATGCCCATCAGAAGGAGATATCTATTTATTGATATAAAAATAAATAAATCCTTCTGAACGATTTGAAACATATTGGAGTCATTTTACCAAAAATGAATCATTGACATCAAATATGTATTTGAAGTGATCCATTTCTTCCTATTTGCAATTCTTGAAACTTCCTCTGGGTTATATAAGGTGGTTCATCGTACACGTTCCGCAGGGAACATCTGCCAGAACTTTTCGCAAAGATCCCAAAAATGTCAGGAATAAGATATGTGTAATTGAGGACTTGTTTATTTTGTGGAAATTCATGATCACTTCAATGAAATGAATGGAAACATTTATCTCTATTTTCCACTAGTTATTTTTTTGAATTTTATTTAGTTTTTATATTTGATAGTGGGATAAAACCCGATCCGGCTCGTATAAATAAAATAACTAGTGGAGATTAGACAAAAGTGTTTTCATTGATTTTATCAACGTGATCAGGAATAGGAGTTGTCGACCCCATTAGGTCAACGACCAACCATTGTTGCTTTGTTTATGAAAATCAGTATACTCATTTGAAACATTCAGTTGCCAACGATGAGTTTCATCAAAATGCAAAAATTGAATGTATTTCACTTAAAAACTTTCCGTATTAATCAAGAGATGTTACGTTCAACCACAATATAATTATATTCAAACCCCAGTCATACAATTTGTAGAATTTGAGGTGTTACTTCACTACATATATTTTTGGTACGTCCTTGCAGGTCTTCCGATGATACAGGTGGAGTGCGATATATTTATGTGATGGAATTTGCCATACTTGACGAAAATCCACAACGTATTTTACTCCACTGTGCGATTTTCACTGGATAGTTTAGAGAACATTTTTAAATTAGCATGAGGAAGCTATTGCATAGTGAAACACGTGTTGCAAAAAAGCAAAAATATTTTTATTGGAATAAACTATCTACATGTCTACATTTCATGATGACCTCTACTTTAAGGGTAGAGTAACAAACTGACTTCTACTACAGGCGCGCCCTCACGTCCCCGCCGAGAGGAGGCGGTGGGGAACGCCCCCAGCGATGTATGCGGGTTGACGCCCACCCAGAAACATAGACTTTATTAAAAACGAATAGGTATTGTGCCTCCTGCCGCCAAGGTTTATGTACACCATTACACGCATTTGATATTCAGGTCATTCAAATGAAACCATAGCTATCGATATGTTGGATAGTTAGATACTCCAGGAAAAAGTTCATGAAAAACCAGGACAGAATGTCTACAGGAAGTTTTCTATGCCAGTTTTTTCATGCACTTACAAACGATTATTTACATGTGGCTCATGGAAAATATTGAGGGCTTCATAAATCGATCCACCGTGACGGCGGGGTTGATTATGATAAACTCTAACTGCCGTGATAATACTAGTAAGCGGACTTTTCGGAAGGAACCACTCAAAGTGTTTATAAGCAAGCCTTCGAATCATATCCGTAATCGGCTCGACCTTCGCTATGTCTCGTAAACGCTCCAATGAAATGTATCGATCATT
>WOGP01001964.1:274-17737 GCA_015342065.1 Leptinotarsa undecemlineata
TCCAGTTAGCATTCCAGTATTATCGAGTTTCATTGATTTTTACATTTCAAATTTCACTTTATTTCATAGATTATAGAGAAGAAGGAAGGAATCATCCGAATGTGCATGATGGGCAAGCGTGTTAATTTCTCGGCTCGTTCAGTTATAACCCCGGATCCAAACCTTGATATTGACGAAATTGGAATTCCTGAAGAATTTGCTAAGCGGCTGACTTACCCTGTAGCTGTTACTCCTTGGAATATTGAAGAGATGCGAAAACTAATATCAAATGGACCTAACAAACACCCTGGGTAAAGATGTCTGAAATTTTTTGAAGTAATTGATTCATTGGAACTGTTTTTGTAATGATATGTTTTTAGGGCTGTCATGGTAGAGCAAAATGGTGTTGTGAGACGCATAAATCCAAAAAATAGTACTCAACACCAGAGTATACTAAAATGTTTATTGACTCCCGATGAAAGAGGTACTAAAAGTGTGAAAATTGTAAGTAGCATTTTTTCTGGTTTCTGAGAAAGGGTCTGAATTTTCATTGTGTATTACTAGGACATTATTTTCAGGTCCACCGTCATCTGTGCAATGGAGATATCTTATTATTGAATCGTCAGCCGACTTTGCATAAGCCCAGTATAATGGCTCATAGAGCTCGTATTCTGAAAGGCGAGAAAACATTAAGGTTGCACTATGCAAATTGTAAGGCTTACAATGCTGATTTTGATGGTGACGAAATGAATGCCCATTTTCCACAGAATGAGTTGGCTAGAAGTGAAGGATACAACATTGGTAAAATAGTTTGACTATATTTATTTCTAAATGTATGTATATATAATATATAATACTCAGTAAATTGGGACTATATGGAATTTATTTTTTATTAATTTCAGAGAATATAAGATAGATGTTTGTTGGTACTTTATTACCAAAAGTTGAAGGAAGTATTTCGTGAACATTCATGAGTGATTTTAATTTTATAACACACTTGATTTTTTCAAATACCCATTGTCAATTAAGTACACTGTTAATTTTCAAATGGCTACCGATTTCTTGGTAATTGCCATTCCACATTTCAGTAACACTAATTAACTGGCAGTTTTATTTTTTTCAGTTAATGTTTCAAACCAGTATCTAGTGCCTAAAGATGGCACTCCTTTGAGCGGCCTTATTCAAGATCACATCATATCTGGTGTCCATCTTGGAATGAGAGGGCGATTTTTCACAAAGTACGGATAACCTAAACAACACTTGATGAATTCTTCTAAAGTTTCTTTTATTTTCAGGGAAGACTATCATCAATTGATTTACCAAGCACTAGCTTTTAAAACAACTGATATTATTTTATTACCACCAGCCATTTTGAAGCCCAGTTGTTTGTGGTCTGGAAAACAATTAATATCAACTGTAATCATTAATGTTCTTCCTGAAGGGAAACCCCATATTAATTTGACCTCTTCCTCAAAAATCCCAGTTAAGGTCTGTATTATTATATTTATTGAAATTCAAGTAATGCAATTACTTCAAAATTGTAAATTTGTATTTTTGACAAGTAGAAGTTTCTGAATATTGTTTCTGAATAAATAATATGTGATGTTTTAAACATCACATCTTATTTATGCATATAAGAAAATTTAACAGTTTTTGATGTTTTTTTATTTAATCACATATATCTTATTGCTTGGATTTTTATTCATATACGAATTGAACTTTGATATTTGCAATATGAAACACTTTGATTGAATGACCAAAATGATTAAACTGAAAGGAGTATTATTAGAGATTCCCACATTTTTCCTATAAAGATAGAGAAGTAGAAAGCCAAAACCTTTCCACTCCACTAATGTGATCTAATGAGAAACAAATCGTTGAACAATTCCTTTGATATTTTCTTTCCATTTCTCTTTCATTCTGCTCTTTTATTTAAACTAGTTTTTCCTTTCTCGGTCTTGTTTTTGGAAGTTAAAATTTTGTTGAACTATTGAACCTGTGTCCAAGTAACACATATTTCTCTTAGGAATAACATGCATGAATTCGTCTGAAAAAGCCATTTTATGGTGAACCCGTGTTGCCGTTGTGTAAAGTGTTTAGGGATAATCTCATAATAAAGTGTTACTTGAATACATTATAAATTTTCACACAGTGTAGGCCAATTCCATCACATATTACTGAACATTATAAATTTGTGTTATTACTCTGATAGGCTTGGCAATCATGTGAACCTAGACATTGGAAAGCTGGGGGAACTCCCTTCAAAACCGATAACGACATGAGTGAAGCAGAGGTTATTATAAGAAAAGGTGAATTATTATGCGGTATTTTGGATAAGAATCATTATGGTGCTACAACTTATGGACTCACTCACTGCGTATATGAAGTAAGTTAGTTATTATTTATGTCTCATTCAGCATTTTATTGATGACTGAAGATAATTTTTAATCTCCTGGAAAAAGGGTTATGTAGTTATTATAATTTTTCTTGTGTCTTACAAGGGAATATATTCTAATTATGTCTCAAAGTAAAATTAGTTATGAATGAAAATACAGAAACATGAATATTCATTACCAACTAGGCTTTCTAATGGTTGATAGATGTGGTTGAGATAATGTCAGTATTCAAGAACAGATGACAGGTAATCCTGTGGTTTGTGATCAAATTTCAATCAAGTAGTTTTCCAAGAGAATGTTTTGAATAATTCTCGTACTGTATATTATTTAGATAGTAATAGTCAGCTAGTCTTCCCAAGTCTTGGTGCAGCTGTGCTGACTTATAAAGTCATTGATTACTTTATAAATTATGAACAAATATCAGGGAGCCCAAGTTCGTACCTTGGCAAACTACTGATTGACTTTTTATCAGTTCTGTATAGATCAATACATTTTTTATATATACATTACATTTAGTTGAAAGGTAGAACTGGAACTTCTGGTGTCGAATCAATCTAAAACAAGTACTATTCCCAAACACTAGAACTATAACACTGTACTGCAAACGTGTGTGTCACCAACCAAGTTGGCGTCATCAGGAGATGAAGTAGACTGAGTCTACATGCTTCGAGAAGAGTGCCTCAGTTATAGTGTTTGGGACCAGTGATTGTTTTGGATTACTTCTACACATATAATTAATCCAGATATTGGTCATGATTGTTACACTTTGAGTTTTCTGAGAACAGAATAGAGACAGTGTGTTATTTTTATTTCAATTGTTTGCCCAGCCTAGATCATATTACAAGACATACCGAATTATTTCATCATTTTTATTTCCAGTTGTATGGAGGCACTTATGCTACAAGGTTACTATCATCATTTGGCAAGATTTTCATGTATTTTCTTCAGCAAGAAGGTTTCACTTTGGGAGTTCAAGATATATTGACGGTTCCACAAGCTGACGCTAAGAGGAAGAAACTTATTAAAAGTTGTCGGCAAATAGGAAATGGCGTTATGGCTACCGCTTTGAATTTACCCAAAACTACGTCACCCACAGAAATTCTAGATAAACTTGAAGAATTAAGCAGCACCAATTCTAAAATGAGAACTCTTGTTGACAGACAGTATAAGACATCATTAGATAAGTACACAAATGAAATAAACAAGTGAGTATTTCTGATTTAAGTTATATGGAAGCGCAGTAGGGCCAAATATTTTTATAATTTTTTTCTTGAAAACCACGACTTTGAAAGTCCAAAATTTTTGACCTCAATCTCCAAATTTTGACTTGTTCGAAATTTGGACATCAAGTCATAATTTCAGAATTGAACTTATAAACATTTGATTACACTTTCTGGATATGCACCCATGCTTTCCACCTTTCCGAAAATATAAGATAATGAAAAACTGTATATACATATAGTGGGTGACTTATCAAAAACTGTTCATCTTCAAATTATTTATTAATATGTTTTGTAATCAAAAACAGCGGGACACTTTATATTGAGGAAGCTATGATATGGCATGAAGTACGACTTTTTACTTACATCCCTTTATCCTCTGAAGCCACCTTATATTATTTCAAATAGGGAAAGGAGTCAAAACTTTGATTCAATGTTTTATTTCACTATACAAACTTGTCAGCTCGGTTTACAAAACCGACGCCAAATTTTCATTTCTAAACAATGTTTATATCATGGATGGCTTCGGATGGGTGCAAGGTGATTCTTGGACTTTTTTAAAGCTTTTGACTGCGTTAACCATCAAATTCGAGATATGGTATCAGAAGTATAATTAATGATGGGTTTGATTCATATTTATCTGATTGCTTTCAAAAAGTCAGCCTGGGTAAAAAGGTTTCAAAACTTGGATGCCATATCTACTGGTGTACCCCAAGGGTCCATTGTAGTTTATACTTTGTTTATTGTTTTTATCAATGATCTACTTCATGCCATTGGTAGAAACAATGATATCTGTTCAATAGCTCCATATACTTCATATGATACTAACATATTGGTCAAACATAATAATAATGACAGCTGACAGCTAATAATGAAAGAAATATTGTTATTTTTATCATCATGTATTATTATCATTATTTATTCACCAAGTAACGGGTCAGTTATTATTATTATTGTAAGATTCTCATACTGAAATGTAATATATATGATATAACTGGAATAAGTCTCAGGTGATTACTTGCAACATCCTCAGCATCTTGGGTCCACTTTCTTTCTTAATATGCATCAATTATTTGACATATTCGACATCTAAGTTATATTTACTTTATTTGGTTCATTACAACCAAACAACCCTTGTTCATTTTCCTTCTTTTTTTTTACAAAGCTAGTTGTTATGTTTGCTTTGGCTGTATGATGTAGTTTTAATCACATTCTTTAATTTTACAGAGCTTGTCTGCCGGCAGGCCTCATTTCCAAGTTTCCTCACAATAACCTTCAACTAATGGTACAGTCGGGAGCCAAAGGATCAACCGTCAATACTATGCAGATTTCGTGTCTTTTGGGTCAGATTGAATTGGAGGGAAAACGTCCTCCGCTCATGATTTCAGGAAGATCCTTGCCAAGCTTCCCGCCATTTGAGTTTTCGCCTCGTTCTGGAGGGTTCATAGATGGCAGATTTATGACAGGAATTCAGCCCCAGGAGTTTTTCTTTCACTGCATGGCAGGACGTGAGGTAAATATTAATGCTTCAAACTTTTAGTTTCTTCTTAAATAGTCACTGAGTGAAGAAATCTTTCATGAAAGTCTATCTTTTTCAGGGATTGATTGACACTGCTGTTAAAACTAGTCGTAGTGGATATCTGCAAAGATGTTTAATAAAACACTTGGAGGGACTTCGTGTACATTATGATATGACTGTGAGGAATAGTGATGCAAGTGTTATACAGGTAAGTGGAATATATCACAAAGATATATCTAGAAAATGCAGTAGACTGCTGTTAATAGAAAAAGATGATTGGTGAAATTTATTCAATTATTTTTTCACAAATATATTCTGATTAAAATATTTTATTCCATTTGTATATTTACTAACACTGTTACAATTCAAAAACTAAATTTTAAGTTTCTGATTGAGTCGGCCGTTACTTGATGAAGGTCCATAGTAATTTCCCAAACTACACTTAACGATTTTTATATACCCAATATAATCACCAGTGAGAACTACCTACTCTAGTACTTAATCGATCATAATAACCTCAACTTTCATAATCCTAAGGTACATCCTCAATTATGATTACTTAGAGTATAATAATCATAGTATAATAATAATATTTGTAATTTATTGAACAAAATTACAATTTTGCTCAACTGGCTATTGACCGAAGTCCTTCCGCCTGTGTAACACAATTGCTTTGAAGTAACATAGCTTATTTTACAATATCAAAAAAAAATATGAATATAAAAATGAAAAAAAAACAATTTAATTGATAAAGTTGTGTTAATTTTTCTAACAGTGTTTCTATTGGGTGTCGATGTCGTACTCTTGCATGGGGGTTTCTTGTCACAGCATACTTTCTAATGATTTCTACATTGTCATCTTTTCTAGTAAACTTCTGAGTACGTGATGGCAGTCTTTCCTCAATAGGGATAATACCAGTGAGTTGGTACAGCAGAGGGTTTGAAGGGTTGTGTTTGGGGTTATTGGGATGCCTTAATCTTGTTATGTTCCTTATAGCCGTTGTTTCAGGTACTTTAATTGTTTTCAAGTCCCTTTGAGAAACAGTGGGTGCAAGTATTCAATAAGTGGACGACAGATTAGTTTATATATTCGGCTTGCTGTTGATATGTTTGCATCTGCTCCCAGGTTTGTCAAACTTATGAAATGTGCGGCTCTTGCAATCACTTTTTTTTGTTATTGACGTGGCTGTTGAAATTTAGTCTGGAGCCTCCATTTATTGAACCAGTTATTAGCTATTGTTGCAAGATGTTCCAAATTGTTAATAACTTTGTCTAGCATTTGATTGTGCGTTTGATCTGCATACAGGAGATTATATGCTTCATGCTTGAAGTGATTGATATTCCCTTGTTGGTGGTGATAAATATTAGAGTTGTATAAGTTATATAAGAATGGTGAGAGCGGTGAACCCCCTAGAGCATATTATATCAATTCTACATAAATAATAATATGTTTGCAGAAACAAACTGATTTAAAGCTGAATCAATAGACAATATACTTTCCAAAAAAGTCTCGCAAAAGCGATTCGGGAAGATTAGGATAACATCTGTTTCTAAGAAAACAAATTTAGTAATGATGATCTATTTAAATGTAGTTGACCATTCAGTAAAATATTTGAATTTTCAAGTTAACTAATTTCCATTGCTTCCAAATGATTTAGGTTCAAACCTTCATTTTCTATGTGTAAAATTCCAAAGATATTATTTTCTTCTAAAAGATGATTTGAATATGTTGGACATGTTTTCTTATTTACATAGCTCATATGATGTTCCTGGATGTGATTCCTAAATGTTTGCCGGTTTGAAGTATATATACCTTAGAACTAGTTCCACAATTTAATTTATATAATCCTGATTTCTCGAATTTGGATGTTTTGTCTTTATTATTTTCAACTAACTTTTCCAACGTATTACCTATTCTATATGCAATTTCAATATTTTGTTTATTCAAAAATGAAGCCACTTTTTCTGTTGTTTGTCCAAAATAACTGTTTTGTTTGTAACAAAATAAATAACAAAAGATTTTGATTATCTAACTCATCAATAGGGAAAACTTCCCGAATCGTTTTTGTGTAAACTTTTTTGGAAAGTATTTTGTCTATTAATTCAGCTTTAAATCAGTTTTTTCTGCAATTTGCATAATGATATTGAGTTCTTTATTAAAATTATCTATTGAAAGAGGTATATTGACATTATCATTGATGTAGAATATGCTCTAGGTAATCACAATTGAGGAGGATGTACCTAGTAATTACTTCAGTAGGTAGTTCTCACTGGTGATTACGTGGGGTGATAGTGATACATGATATTTTTGAAAATAAAGTTTGTGCAGATTAAATCTTTAAGTGTAGTTTGTGAAATTACTAAGTTATAAGGTATCCAACTAAATAGTTAATACATAGCTTTTACTGTATGCCCAAATGCTTCTAAACAATTATGAGAATAATTCAAACCGGACTCTCTTTAGTTTTTTGATAAAGGATTATCATATCCATACCTTGTCGTTTACCATGAAAACACGTTTATCGTTCCTTGTATATTTTTGTTTGATATTTGGATTAATCAAATTGAGTAATTCGGGACTGGTGAAGCACTGGTGATTGCACATTTTACCAAAAAATTTAAAGACAATACAGATAAAAGTAGTAGGCAGAAAGTATATCACATATTCCAACTGTTGAATTGATGTATTCTAATAATGGTTTTTCCGAATACTTTCGGGAAAGCATCAAGATTCGCCATCATTGGTGGATAGTGGGACATGCACTTTCCATATGGTTTATCATGCTTTTGTGGAAATCATTAAGTTTTTGCATAGGATTATTCAATTTTATTCATTCATTTATCCATTGGGTAGTCCCAATTATAATTAAAAACTACAAAGTTTACAAATCTTGAAAGTAATAAAAAAATATAAAGAAAATACAGAATAAATACAAAACAATTTAATACAAATTTGATTGTGGTAAAGACTAATTTTGGTTTAAATAGCATTTGGCGAACAGCTGAAGACATCTATTTCTTGAAATAAATATTTAGGAATAGTTATTAACATGGTGTTAACTCTATTGGTACCAATAACACACCAATATCATCTGCCACAGCAACTACATTGTGGAAGTAACTATCTAGAGCTGATTATACAAATGTATGATCTACACAGTAAAGTCTAAAATCATCAGTAATCGGTAAACATTTAGAATCGGTAATTGAAGATACAAGATCATTAATGAAGGTGTTGAATAGTAATGAAACATATTGCGCCAAAGGAATTTTTTGTTAATGACATCAGCGTCATTAAATAACCTTTTTGGGTATTCTCAGCTTCCATGATCTATACAAAATTCTTTATTACGATTTTTTTTTTCATATTGTGGAAGGTGACAATACTCAAAAAGGTTAATGAGAAATAGTAATAAAAGAAATCTCAACATTTCTATCTGTGATATTTTATCTGTTTATTTAATTCAGTTCCTTTATGGCGAAGATGGGATGGATGTAACAAAAGCACAGTTCCTTAATGAAAAGCAACTTGGCTTTCTATCAGAAAATGTTAGTGTCCTTTCCCAAAAGGATATTATAAAACAACTTAAACGTGACAGAAACCAAGATCAGCTGAAACTACATAAAGAACAGGTAAGCCTTTTCGTTCTTTAACTTTTGATAATTTTATGTCGCAAAAAATGACAAAACCATAGCTTTAGAACAGTTCTCATTTGTGCACTGATTATTGTTTTATTTTGAAAGTAAATTTATTTGGTATTAGTTATTAATATTTCCTGTTACTTACAGTAACAGGAAATAAGCCAGTAAAACAGCACTATTTATTGATAACACAACTACTGGCTTGAACATTGAAGATTTTAGAACGCTTGTTGAAGAAGATCTAGAAAAATAGTCAACTGGTGTGAACCAAATCATTTTTCCTTCAATATAAAAAACATTGACATTATTTTACTTTGCAAAATTTGTCGATTACCTCAGAAATTTTAGAAAACATAATCTGTGCCAAATCATTATTAAATCATATTGACAACTAACCCAAATTCGATGAACATTTAGCGACAAAGAAAAAATTGTCTTTCGGTTGCTATGCAGTTAAAATTATATCAATAAAATTATAGTTTTATACTGCTAAAAGGTGTCCCATTTTTTATGTTTAACATATGAGGTATGAAATTCCATTTTGGGGTTGTTGCAGCAACTATCGATCTAAGAGCAAATTTACAGTAGTGTCCTATAATGAGGCTATAAACCGTTATTTTAATCTTGAATAATATTAACTAAAAAAGTTAACAACAATTAACAACAAAAAGTTGATTAGAAAAAAAAGTATTTAGAGAGTTTTCATAAATCCTGGACTATAATTCTTCTGTATGAACCAAAATACACCAACTGATTGGTCCGAATTAAAAGAACAAGAAGAAAGACAGGATGAAGGAAAAAGAAGAGTTTGGGATTTATGAAATAAGCTATAAGGATTGTGATAGAAAAAGTATGTCGGTAAAATTACGCGGACTATAACTCGATACAAGGATTATGTTAAACATACTCGATTTCATAGACCAAAAAGTCTAGTGTCGCTCAATTTTTTATATTATTGTGATGCTTTGAAAGTTTGAAATTGAAAAATGGGGAATGGGATAAATTAATAGTGACAAGAGTCCTATTGCAAACATCCGATTGTTCACTTACTCTCTTACTCAATAACAGGAAAAAAATATTAAGTATCATAACAAGTAGTCATTAATATTTGAATTGGGAGTTAGAAAAGATTGACAAAATAAAATCTGGTTTATCAACACTCATTTAATGACCTGATGTAAAGTGAAGGTTCGTCCAGATTTAACTGAAAACTCATATATAGCTTTAGGATGTAGTGTTAGTCATCTTCTGATGATACTGCTAACTAGGGAAGAATACGCCAAAAAACAGTGTGGAAAGTGTTTTTGATAGATTTTTAACCATGATTTATTTCTAGCCAAATGAAATACATTATCATCATCATTATTTATTTTAGATTGCTCAGTGGAAGCGAAAATTCGGCAACCCTTTACAACGTAAGCGTCAGAGCCCTTTCTCATTATTTTCTCAATATGTGAAATCAAAAACAGGCAAGAACAAAGAATTCAGCGAGAAACAAATTATGCAATACTGGAGAGAAATTGACGAGGAGATCAGGCAAAGGTAATATTTCTAATTTATTATTTCTTTCTCGTACAAGGTTTTCAGAGTAACTATTTTCCGGGTTTGAAGGCCGTTGATTTTTGTAATTTCTTCCTGAGTTTATATTGGATGACTGGATATTATGGATGCGTAAATCTTATTTATGTTGACCAAACTACATATGTCAACATTAATATGCTTTACGCAGCCATAATATCTAGTCATCGAAGATAAACTTAGAATGTATGAACCTTTGAAGAAGCTAGCCACTCCCCCCAGCGAAACGTCAGGAAAAAATTCGAAAAATCGACGGCCCTCAAATCCGGAAAATAGTAATACTGTTCCAACAAAAACCTGTCGTTCAATAACATCTTCAAATGGAAATGTGGTTGCATATGAAAAATAGTACAGTAATTCCTGTTTCCTGAGAAAACAATTGATTGATTAAATTGAAAGTAATAAATTGATTATGATGAACCAATCCGGTTTTCAATCTGAACACTCATGTGAAACAGCATTACAAGTTTCAATATCCAAATGGAAACTTGCTGTTGATGATAATAAATATATAGTGGCAGTGTTTCTAGACTTCAAAAGGGCATTTGAGACGATTGACGTTAATATTCTACTAAAAACCTCAAATATTATGGAATTTCTGGTTCAGTACTTGAATGGTTTGAAAGCTACCTCACTGGTGGAACTCAACAGACTGAAATTAACGGGACATATTCAAACTTAAAAGGTGTCAATAATGGTGTACCTCAAGTAGTGTCTTGGGCCCGGTTTTGTTAGTTCTTTACATTAATGACATCAACTATCAATAAAATTAATGATATGATCAGAATATCTGAATTCCTTAACTTTAATAAAATCAAGCTCAATGTCAATAAAACGAAAACAATGATAATTACAACAAAACATAAACATAATTTAATTGACAAAACATCTATAGGTATAAATATTTACAATCAAAAAATTGAAATCGTCGAGGAATTCAAATATTTCGGGTTTATCGTGGATCAAACACGGAATATGAAAAAACATTTCAATTATATCCACAATAAAATTGCTAAAGAACTATTTTTCTTTTGCCATGTAAACAGTTGCTTATCTTTTCAGACTTCCATTACAGTTTTCAAATCAATCATTCAACCACATTTTGATTACTGCGCTACTTTACTATCACAACTTGATGCAAATTGTTTGTCTACATTGCAAAAACTACAGAATAAAGGCATGCACCTAATTTTAAGATGTAATAGATATACGCCAACTACAATAATGTTGGAAGTTCTGGATTGGCTTTCTTTGAAAGACCGTCTGTTTTATCTTACCATGGTATTCATCTTCAAAATATTGTCTGGTAATGCAACCCATATTTTGACCAATTTATTGTTTTCCATCACCAAATTCATAATTACCCCACTAGGGGAATTCTAATTTATATGTACCACGTTTGAACTTTAGACAATCCATGAACTCCTTATTCCATAAAGGACTATTGGACTACAATAACCTCCTGCTTGATATAAAACAAAGTGAATCTATTATGACATTCAAAAAAGGACTTACAAGTCATTTGAAGATAAAACATCCACATTAGCATCGAAATTATGATAACATATATATCTAGTATTTGTAATTTACATTGTTATTTTTTCTTTTTATTAAATGTATGGATAATTCCAAGCATACTTATTTTAGTGTTATGAAGTTGGACTGTGACTTTGTCTATCCAATTTTAAAATGTTTTTGTATATTAGAATGCCTATTTGAAATAAATATATTATTATTATTATTTCAGTTTCGCTGACAAATGCGAGACCTGTCCTGATCCCATTGACTCAATTTTCCAACCTGATGCAAACTTTGGATCTATTAATGAACTTCAGGAAAAACTCATAGAAGATTTCCAACCATTTAAAAGGAAAAAGGCAAAAAAAGAGTTTGAAGAAGCTATGAAACTGAAAGTCATGCAATCTATGTGTGCTCCTGGTGAACCAGTAGGATTGCTAGCAGCACAGGTAAATTGTCATTTTAGTTTTTTATTGTCAATTTCTAACATTTTGAAGAACATTTTTATGGTGGACCAAATTTTTTTATATAGGACACCTCTAGACCTATCAGAATCATACCACTTGTGCTATGCAATTTTCTGCAGTCTAAGAATTAAGGATTTTTTTATATTTATGTGAGAATTTTCTGATTTTTCTTTGTTATATGCTCCTTACAAATGTCTCTTAAATTAGTATAAGGTATGAAAATTTTTATCGATAATGAAAAATTCATGATCAAACAAGGTAAAAGTTATAATTTCAACTTTGAATTGAAACTCACTGAAAAATATCGACAGGAATGGCACCTAAGAGGCAGAAACAGGCCTTCTAAGTTGGTGGAACTGAACTTTTCCAGAGGTAGTGTTTATCATTCCCAAGGCTAGTTGAGAAAAAAGACCAATGATGTAAACAAACTTAACACAACTCTTCAATTGAATCATCACTAAACCTCAAAATTTGAATTACAGTTTCAGCTACAGATGAAACTTCTTCAACAAACTTGTCGGAGAGCAATTTCAATATTCAGTACTATCAATTTTAACAAATTCAAACTACGCAGGCACCTCTGTACAAAGTTGGTAAATTTTCATGGCCAAGTGCTTTTATTGGTTATATTTCAATTATGTGAGATAAGTTCTCTATCTGAGTCAGTCATAGAAAGAATAAACTAAGCAATGATGGTATTTTATAATCAATAATAACTATTCATTTTTACCTTGGTATCTTTGAATGCCGACTTCAGCAAATGACAGCAAATGACTTTTTCTGAAAGTTTCAGGTTTCATAAAGTTTTTACAATATCCTTGGAACTAAAGACTTTTTTAAGAAGATTTTTAATTCATTGTTGTTGTTGTTCAAACGTTGATGTAATAATATCGATGAAACATTTCCTATCTTATTGCCGTTACAAAAAAATACCGGAAACTAACGTATTCAAAAAACACTTCATTGTGAGATTTTCACTAAACAATTTTACAAAAACGCAACACGTGTTTCGCCATACAATGGATTCCTCATGTGTGTCTTAACTAGCCATTGTACAGCGAAACACGTGTTGCGTTTTTGTGAAATTGTTTAGTGAAAATCTCAAAATAAAGTATTTTTTGAATACATTAGTTATGAATTTTCATCAAGTATCGGCCAATTCCATCATATATCAAATACCGGAAAATCCTCTCCTGATATCCCCAAAAGATGGGTCACTCTGCAGTATATATTCTTGAATTTCAATGTGGAAATGTTGATTTTCAGTCGATTGGAGAACCTTCCACTCAGATGACCCTGAACACTTTCCATTTTGCTGGTAGAGGAGATATGAACGTCACTCTTGGTATACCTAGACTTAGGGAAATTCTGATGATGGCTTCTAAAAATATAAAAACCCCTTCAATGGAAATACCTTTTAAGAAAGTGCCTAATATGGAAAAAAATGCCGTGTTTTTGAGAAAATTACTCACCCGAGTGACAGTTGCTGATGTTTTAGAAGTTGTGCACATTACAACTGAGCAACAAATACAACCTGTCAGGTAAATACATTTATTATTTTTTATTTCTAGATTTTGTTCTCTGGTGTAACTTAACAGAAAGTATTTTGTTTTGGGAATGTAGTTATAAGTCTGTTAGGTCCACGTGAGTTCTTGAAACCAGTGACGTACACCATGGTCATATTTTTGAATAATCTTTGTTTGAAAACTATACATTTTTTAAAATAATGATATTAATAGAAGAATATTGGGTATAAGCACTAACATAATAACTTGGTAACATAACGTACTACAAAAATAAAACATCAAATATTAATGACCATAAATAATGATTTCTCTCAGAATATTTTAAGATTGATGAAAATTATTTGATTTTTCATCAAACCGTAAATATATTAATGATGCAAATTATTTTCCTTCGTTTTCACTATTTTAATATTAATATATGTCATATTAATATATGTCATATTAATATATGCATACACAAAGACGAAACAACCGCCATTAACGTGTCGACAGTCAAAAAAGAAAAACAGTTGATACCAATAAAATGATAATTCTCAACTACTACCGATTAAAATATAAACTATACTGGAAGCATTCCACATATAGATCCCTCCAGTAAAATGAGGAATCCAAACCTTCAATTTTATTTTTAAAAAATTACATTTCCTAACATGGCTGCCAAGGTACCGTACTTTTAAATTCCATATTTTTAACAATTTTATTATATTAAAAATTCTTTCAGATTAATTTATATTGAACAAAATAAATTGATAAAGTCCTCGGCCGAGGACGAAACGTCTTTATTAACCCAAAAAATTTGAAATTCATTTAAGAATCCAAACCCCAAGAAACCACTCCTACAAAAAATAACTAAGGATTCAAGAAAAATAAGTACCTACAAAGAAATATATACAGCAAGGGTGAAACAATTGCTATCCCAAAACCCACGATGTCATCATTCTACCAAAAATGCGAAGAACTTTTTGGCAAATCCACTGTCGTAAAACTGAAGAAAATCTCCAAAACAACAGAAACTCTAACCAAACAAAAAAATAGAAGAATATTTCTACTACGATGTAAAGAACTCAACCTGAAGCCCAAATTTCTAAACCTTAACACAACAAATGTTAAACCTAAAAGTAAGTACCTTGGCAACAAATTTGAAAATATTACTGCCAAATACAAGTATCAAATACTTAATCTACTAATTAAAGAAACAACAAGTAATATTAATTATTTTATGAATGACATTTCAATTCAAAAAGAACATTTAGAAAACACTTTACCAAAAAATATCCTTGAAGAATTTTTCAGATTAGAATCCAAAAAAAATGAAAAACAATTCCAGAATATCAAACAAAAAAACATTAAAAAAATTCACAACCTACTAACAAAAACCAACCCCCAAAATACACAATCTGACATATCCCAGTGGCTCACAAACCTATCTAATACCAATATCCCCAAAGATATAGAAAATATACTTGCCTTAGGAGAAAAATATTCTGTCCCAATTTTTTCAAAACATAAAATCCCATCCATAGAATATATTGCCAACATCGAAGCAACATTAATTAATAATGAACAAGAATCTAATAATGAAATAAGAACACATATAGTCAATGCCATAAATAAACATAAAACCAAAAATAATAATAAAAATAAAAAATCCCAACAAAAGATTATAAAAAACCTAAACAAAACTAAAAAATTCATTAAAAACAACCCCCAAATCATCATTACTAAAGCAGATAAAAGTAATAAAACGGTAATTATGGACATCGAAGAGTATGATGAGAAAATGGAAGTTCTTCTCAACGACAAACAAACATATAAAAAATTAAAAAACGACCCTACTAACAAACATCAACTCACTAATAACAAACTTATTAAAAAATGGAAAACTAGTAATTATATCTCGGCTCAACAAGAAAAAAACCTGTTAATTCATAATGCCACATCTCCAAAAATATATGGCTTACCAAAACTACATAAAAACAACAACCCTTTAAGGCCCATAGTCTCTAGTATCCAATCCCCTTTCTACAACCTATCAAAATTTTTAGGAAACAGTATATCTCATATCATCAATAAAAATAACTACCATGTTAAGGATTCATTTTCCTTCAAAAAGTTCATAGACACTCTAACAATCCCGGATAACCACATATTACTTTCACTAGATGTTACATCACTATACACAAATATACCTAATGAACTTGTGAAAAAAATCATAACAAAAAAATGGATTTTACTACAAAATCATACTTCATTGCCATTAGAAGAATTTATTACTGCTATTGAGATGACCTTATCAACAAACTATTTTCAATACAAAGAAACATTTCTTCAACAATTAGACGGTTGTGCAATGGGATCTCCAATATCAAGTACTATTGCCCAACTAGTTATGGAAGAATTAGAAACAACCGTGATATCAAATTTAAATTTTGAACTACCATTTTATAAAAGATATGTTGACGATTGCATCATGGCAATCCCACAATCAAAATTAAAAGAAACAATCATAGCCTTCAACTCGTTTCATGAAAAACTACAATTCACAAGTGAAATAGAAACAGACAATAAAATAAACTTTCTAGATCTCACCTTAATTAAAGATAAAAACAAAATCATCACCAAATGGTACACTAAACCAACTTGGTCAGGACGCTACCTAAACTACAACTCAAACCACCCCATAACACACAAGAAAACAGTCGTAATCGGATTAGCGGACAGAGCAATACACCTAAGCTCCCCACCTCTAAGAGAAGACGCTATAAACAAAGTAAGGAACACTCTACTTAACAACAATTACCCCATACAATTCATTAATAAAATCATTAAACAGAGAATCCACAAATACTACAATCAAACCCGATACATAAAAAAACCTCCAGAAACAAAACAATATATCACAATTCCATACATACCAATCCTATCAGAAAACATAAAAAATATTCTCATGAAACACAATTATCAAGTCGCATTCAAACCCATAAACTTACTAAAACAAATTTACACTCCCTTAAAAAGCAAAATCCCAAAAATGAAAAATTCCAATCTCATATACAGCATTCCATGTAATGACTGTAATAAAGAATATATTGGCATGACTTCCCAGTTATTACAAAACAGACTAAATGGACATAAATATATGAAAAAATCAAGTACATCATTAAACAACCATATAATTCAAGAAAATCATAACCCTAATTTTAAAAATACAAAAATATTAGCATTTGAATCAAACAATAACAAAAGAATAATCAAAGAAATGATTTATATTAAAAAAAATAAAAACTCTATGAATAATAGAACAGACATCAAAGATTTAAACCAAATTTATTTCACAATTCTATAATTTAAAAGTATTACTTTGAACTCAACAAAAATCTTACTCACATTTCCCCTAAATAGCTAGCACCTAAACCTTTTCAAGTAGAATCAAAAATATTATCACCCGAAACAAATTAACGAGTCTGCGCAAACCATCATTTACACGACCCAATTTCACGTCCACAAAGACGAAACAACCGCCATTAACGTGTCGACAGTCAAAAAAGAAAAACAGTTGATACCAATAAAATGATAATTCTCAACTACTACCGATTAAAATATAAACTATACTGGAAGC